>JAOBRG010372736.1:0-11690 GCA_027574985.1 Umimayanthus nakama
AGAAGAGAAGAGAAGAGAAGAGAAGAGAAGAGAAGAGAAGAGAAAAAAACCAGGCAAGGAAAGGTAAGATTGGATAAAGTAAGATAATATAAGGAAAGACAAGCTACAACATGATGAGATGAGATGAGACGAGATAAGATAAGATAAGGAAAAGTAAAGAACAGAACAGAATAAGAAACACGTGAAGGCTCACCGTAGTACTGCAGTCCGAACGTGTTGTACTTCTCCTGCAGAGTTCTCTTGGCACATCTGCAGATCAGCTTCTCTATGTACTCGTCCCAGTTGAGCCACTGAATCACGTGACCATTCCACACTTGGCTGTGTGTGTCGCGCTCGCTAGAGAGCGTGCGCGGAAGAGGGCGTGGCTCCTTGTGCTTGTCGCGGAAACACCCCAGCTGTACATATTCCACGTCGCAATCTTCCACTGTAGTCACAAACATTTTACGCGGATAAAATTGGTTTATAATGTAAATCATAAAGACAAAAAATCAAATGATAATGATAATAAAAATGATAATGGTAATGGTAACGGTAATGATAACGATAATGGTAATGGTTATGATAATGGTATTGGTATTGGTAATGGTAATGGCAATGGTAATGATAATGGTAATAGTATTGGTATAGGTAATTGTAGTGGTAATGGTAGTCGTAGTGATAATGGTAGTGGTAATGGTAATGGTATTGGTAATGATAAAGATAATGATATTGATAATGGTAATTGTGGTGGTAATGGCAATGGTAATGATAACGGTATTGGTATTGGTAATTGTAGTGGTAATGGTAATCGTAGTGATAATGGTAATGGTATTGGTAAAGATAATGGTAATGATAATGGTAATGGTAATTGTAGTGGTAATGGTAATGGTAAATGGTAATGGTAATGGTAATCGTAGTGATAATGGTAATGGTAATGATAATGGTAATGATAGCGGTAATGGTAATGATAAAATACTGATAATGGTAATGATATTGATAATGGTAATGTTAATGATAATGATTATGGTAATGATTATGGTAATTATAATGATAAAGATAAAGATAAAAATAATGATAATGACAATGATAATGATGATGATAATGAAAACGATAAAGATACTTGGATAATCGTGATAGCGCTAATGATAATGATAGTGATCTAGTGCTAGCGAAAGTGATAGTTATGAGTTTTATAGTATCACTCGCAATTCATCGCCAAAAACTGAAAGTGTTTCGAGTTAAGGTATTTTATTACAAGTCTTAAAAGGCTTGGGAAAAAATAACTGAGCAAGACGATCAACAACTCACCGAATCGGTAAACGAAGTTGGTATATTGATTCCCAGCACAGTACTTGTCGTCAGGCGCACATGCGCGAAAGCTCTTAGAGATGCATTGTGAAGATGGCCCGTCTTGCATGTAGGTGTTTGATGATCCACTCCAACATTCACCTGAAGCATTAAGTTAAGAGTTATAATAATGTAGCTAAAAATACTACTACTACTACTGTTATTACTACTAATACTACCACTACTACTACTACTATTACTACTACTACTACTACTACTACAATTACTACTGCTGCTACTACTACTACTACTACTTCTACTATTACTACTACTATTACTACTACTATTACTACTACTATTACTACTGCTACTACTACTACTACTATTACTACTACTACTACTGCTACTGCCACTACTACTACTACTGTTATTACTACTACTACTACTACTACTACTACTACTGCTACTACTACTACTGTTATTACTACTACTCCTCTACTACATTTTATACTACTGCTGCTACTACTACTACTACTACTACTTTGATATTACTACTACGATTACTGCTACTACTACTGCTGCTGCCGCTACTACAACTACTAAGTATTATTATTATTATTATTATTATTATTGTATTTATTATTATTATTATTATTATTATTATTATTATTATAATTAACATTGTTATTTTCATTTATCAAGCTACGTACCCCGATACCAGCCTACCTACCTACTTACTAACCTACTTTCTCACCTACCTATCTACCTACTTATTCAACTACACAGCTTCTCACCTACTTGCTTACTGACCCACCCACCTAATTACTGACCTACCTCTTCACTAATTTACCTACCTACGTACACTTCTAGTTTTCAATAACAAAATTTCTGCGTTGGCGATGGAACTATCTACATACCTACTTACTCAACTACCTGTTTACCTACAATTAACCAACATTACCATTTGTAGGAAATACATGGAGAAAGGTACATGTAAAGATAACCATGGAAACCACATTGGACACTTTTGAGAGGGAAAGGTTTAACATTAAGAACAAATACAGTGAAATAGAAGCTGTTTTATACCTACCGAAATATTGGACACCAAATGCCCTATACCCATAAGACTTAGCACGCTGTGCACACCGACAGGCGAAGGCGGGCATATATGTATTCCAGTTCCACCAATCAATGTCTGTTCCATTGTAATGCTTATGGCTCTTGTCCCGGTCCGTGAGGATGTAGTGCGGCAGGGGGCGAGGTTGCTTCTGGGAGTCATGGTAGCAACCAACACGTTCAAATTTCAAGGAACACGAAGGAGGCCCTAGACACAGAAGTAAGCACAATTGAAATTTGCAATGACGGCTCTCTTCATCTGTAAATTATTTTGTTTTAATACATACATTTTTGTTTTTCGTGAATAAGAAATTCAAAACTATAATGCTGAGTTAAGCCAAATCTTCTATCAGAGCAACAAATCGAAGGGAAAGAAGATAAGAATGAAAAAGATAGAGAAGAAAGAAAAAAAAGAAAAAAAAAGAAAAAAGAGATGGATAAGATTGAAATAAATACAGAAGATGTCTGTGGAGAAAGAGACCTAGTTCCGTACTAGAGTATAAAAACAAACTGTGCTAGGGAACTTACGCAATTTGTAGACAAAGTTAGCATATCCCTTCCCTGTGCACAGGGTGTGGGTGGTATCGCATGGCTTGTACGCTCGTGTGATGCATTCCTTGGACACGCCATCACGGTCCAGATCCACCTTGTACTCAGGTCCGCTCCAACACTCGCCTGGAGAGTTTAACACAAGTTTACCAATAAGATTAAGGTGTTATGAACAGTTGCTATGACATTTGTAACTTACGGTGCTTGCGTAATTTTTTTGTGTTGAGGGGAGCCGGTCTGCTTTAGAGTTTAATTTCAGAAACGGGCAAACGCACACACAAATATAACAGCTCTATATACACGCGTATTCACATAAACATACACTACTTTTATCTGTAATTACTTGTTTATACTGCTGTGTGAAGCTTGCAGAATCATTTCAGTATAGAAACTGCATGTGCGGTCGAAGTAGGATGGCGGGAGAATTCAGTACTCCTACTAACTTTCGCTGGTCATTCATGTTCTATGCTTTTAATAGTTTTTATTTTGTTACTGGTCAAAGAATAATTGTTCTATTATGTGTCTTGTTTCTCTCCTTCTTTTCTTTCATTGTATATTATTTCTTTTCATCTTTCTTTTGACCGTATCAGCTGCTTTGATCAAACAATGGTAAGGCTCCAGACTCAAACAGATCATACACTACTTCTGGAGCGCAAGCACTCGCAAACAAGCCAAGTTCACATATGCCGCACACGTGCCTGCAACAAGGACGCCATTGCTACCAGCGGTACCCCCCGACCTATGCGAACATTTGACGTCGACATTGCAGATTGTCCCAGTCCTTGTCGCCGATTGACTGATGAGCTGAACTCTCTTGGTCTGTCGGCGATGCTTTCGGCCTTTCTTAGATGATCGGCGATGATCTTTTTCAACGTGAATGCCCGTCAGCGGCTGACACAGACACCCCTCCGTCACCATTGACGACAAGGCTCTTCGTTAATATTGTTTACCGAATGGAAATGTCTCACAAAACTGGTGCTTTTCCATAACGTTGCCGGCTTACCGCAAAGTGTCTACGGCACGTTGGAGGCCTGTCTGTAACACACTTGGGGATTGTCTGCGATACTATCTGAGACCTCTCTCCTCCGCAGAGGTTCCCTGGGATTTTTCAAAGAGGGACGGAGAGCAGGCGAGAGAACGTTGTGTGCGCGCGGTTGGCGCGGTTGGCGCAGTTGGTTAGATCTCTGACTGCCAACCACGAGGACCCCGTTCAGTCCCCGGACTGGTCGAGGGTTGAACTTTGGGTGACCTTCTTTCGCCACACTGTCCGTGGACAGGGACGTTAAACCGTTGGTCTAGTCTCCCGACGCTCTATAGGGGGACTTAAAAGAACCCACGCACTCGTCGATAAGAGAAGGCTAATGCTGGTGTTGTGGTCAGTAATCTCATCTCTACAGGGGCTAGATGAAAATTACTTAGTGTAAATCTAGTTACCCTGTTTAAACAAAGTGTATTATTGTTATTGTTATTATAACTATTATTTTTATTCTTATTTTCATTTTTATTATTAACTTAATATATTGGAGGGCTGGGAAAGAGAGAATTGTGAGCGCGCCCTCTTCTTTCTCACTCTTTCTCTCTCTCCCTCTCTCTCTCGAAGCCTCTGCAGAGAAGAGAGACCTGGGACGCACTAACGCAGCCAGCGTATGTGAACTAGGCTTAGTATATCACTATTGTAGCTCTTGAGTATTATTAAACAGCTTGTTTTTGTTCATGTTTTACCTTCACTTTGGCTTAACATCAACCTACCATACGACTGCAGCCCGAAAGTATCGTATCCTTTTTGCAAAGTCTTTTCGGCACAACGGCAGGCCAGCCCCTCCAGGAAGCTGTCCCAATTCTTCCAATCGATTATCGATCGATCATTCATTATGAGTTCGGGAAGAGGTCGAGGGGAAACAGTTGTATCACCATAGCAACCAATAGCCTCGAAAGCGACCTTACACGCGGATAGCACTAGAAAGCAAACAAAAAGTATTATTGAGTTTCAGAGACCGTTATTGCTAGGTGCCTGTAAGTTTATCATCTATAGAGCTATTTCAAGAAAGGTTGTCATGGTCAATAGTCGGTACTTGGAACGTAAGGAACTTTGGGAAATACTATTACTATTAGCATTGACTTTGCAGGTTCACCATAATGCCAGGACCATAGTTAAGTAAAACAACCTTCGCTCGCGTGTTATTAGCCTTTATGACGGTACCCAAAGCTCCTTCTAATATCGATTATATTGACTATGATATAGCCTGCGTGCAGACGGCAGGCTACTATGATACCGTCTTGTGAAATAGCTGCATATGAACGCGATACTTGATCCCCAAAACTAACGGGTAAACGAATAGTTGCCATTCTTATAGTAGTTATAAGAACTTGTGCTGGCATACTGAACAGGAAATATTATTGGGCATGCAGGAATGGTCTATGAAAGCCGAGGTCATGTGGTTGAACCTTCGGGTGAATTTGCCAGTATAAAACTTTACTGAGTACTTCACTGTCGTAATACAGTTTGCTCTACTAGACTTACTGACTTAAACGACTAGTGAAGGTACGAGGCCTCAATTCAACAGTAAGTTTTTGACGGATCACTTTATATTGAGAAGGGGGGGGGGGAAGGTTGGGGGTAAAAATTTGCACGATCGAACTGGGCGAAAAATTTTAACTTCACGCCAAAAAGTTATCAATTGAATGTTTGGGAAAATAAAAAAACTTGAATATTTCTTTGCCGAAGGTTGACCAAGAAAAAGACATGCACAGAATCTTACGGTGACAGAATTCATTCTTCCATCCCCACCCCTCCCCCACGAGATTAAATTGACCGTCGCTAAGCTATTTTAAAGTTTGTTGTCAACTTGAAAACTCTTCCGAGAGTATGTTTGCGCAGTTGGACTCTTGCTTAAGTAAACCAGGATTACGTGTTTAATGTGCATGCAGTTTACACTTCAAACAACAATAGTGCTGTTTCCTTCCTGGAATTAAATATTACTCAAAGGGTAATCCCGAAAGGCTAAATGACATTGTCTGTTCCGAAATAACCCGGTAGGCATTTTAGTTAATGAGAGAAGGATTAGCAACTGACGTATTGGTTAATTCCAGCGTTTTGGAATTTATATACTTACAAATTTTTTGTCTTACTAAAATAGCTCACTGTAACTTCTTTAGAAGAATCTAGAAAACAAAGAGCGATCATCCATTGAAACTACCCGAGCAAGATGTCACGGAATAGCTTTCTCAGACATTGCCAACCGTTTTTGTCACTCTGTTCATATTTCAGTAAACAGATTAAAAAACCTTTTCATTAGCTTTTTGTTGAAGAAAACAGAAAACAAATTTTAAAAGATTTTAAATCAAAGTCACTCCAAATGTTTTAAAATGGCAAAGATTGCATGGGTCCGAATCGTGCTCAAAATGACTGAATGAATACATACCAGTAAAACTCGAATTTAAAGTATTTAAACTTAAACAAATAGGAAAACTGTTGTTGGAACTGCCATATTAAAAAACCGAGTATTCTACTATAGTTTGCCAAATTTAGTGGGTATATATGTATGGGTCTGTCGCGGTCAAAGAGTTCGTGCCTGTGTCCGAATATCCCAAATGGCAATGGGTTTCAATATGCTTTTGGAGTGTGAGCATCGAAAATTTTATAACAGTGCTTCTGAAAGATATTTACTGAGTCAACTATGACTATGAGTATGACTTCTATTTAATATGATACGATGGAGTCGAGAGGTTAGCCCTGTCTTTATATAACTTTGATTTGCGAAGTTTTTTTTTATCTGTTGGCTATGAAATGTAACTATTCATAACTGGCGCAGTTTCGTAGCTTTTAAAGCGCGTAACTATAAAGGATCTAAGTGAGTCTTCCCCACTTATTAGTTGAAACAAGTGCATTATTTCTAACTCGGGTTTCTAACTTAGATTATATACTCACGAGTGTAGTTAGTTTACGTGTTTGATAAGAGTCAATCTGTACACATTTGCATTTGTAACCAAATTCACTCAAATGTGGAGTGAGAACAAAGAGTAATAAGTGTTTATCTGTAGTGTTTGTGTTATTTTAACACTTAAAACTAAGAGCTTAGCTTGATCAAGATTTTTCGAGTAATATGCTATTAATCAGTCTGTTTTAAGAGAGTTTGGTATTAAGGAGGTCGGACATGGAGGGGGGGGGGGGTAGGGGACTGAACACGCCATCATCACAAAAACAGCAACAAAAAACCCACCACATCACCGCAGAAAAGTTGAGGAGGGTAAATTTAGTTTAACCAAACAGTAGCAGAACACTGTGGGTTTTAAAACCTAAACTTCACACACCTTTGGTTCCTTATATCACTGCGATACATCATTAAATGTACCGCCATGTGAGATTTTTTATTCACCGAAATGCCGAGCAATACCGCAACACCGAAAGCCCTTCGGTATCTGTATATCGAGTCAAGGAATTTGTTTTCGATCACTGTATAATGTCCGGTTTTGTTATGAATGAACTCACTAGGAACAGTAACCACTGCATACCACTATAGTCTTAATAAGTAGGTATTTAATCCGACTTTTTCCTAAATTATTCAAAGATTCTAAATAACAGAGGCTAAAATTGAAAACTTATAGTGAAAAAAAGATCGCAGAGAAGCTGAAAATTGAAAAAACTGACAGTTAAAATTATTATTACAAAATAGGCAAGTTTTAAGTGTCTGTTAAAATTGATGATGCTGGATGATCAACGAATATAATTCGGTTAACTGTTTAATATGAAGTAGATGAGGTGGAAAAGAAGCCAACATTAAGATTTAAGGGTTAGACGTAACGAGATACACGCGGACTTCATTAACTTGCTCTCCGTGACGTTTCCAATATCCTGTAGTCTGCATGGTACCACAGTGTATTTCCCATAACAAATGTTATGAAAATAATCGGTTACATCCATTATCGACTGTAAGGCAACACGCCCCGAATACACATCTTGCTTTAGTCAAACTGAAAAATATGAATCTGATTTCTCAGAGGACACACTAACAGATTACGGTTCTTTAAGGTGAAAAAATTTCTTGTTAGTCAGAGTACGCAAGTGATTGAGGGATAATGTTATCACTTAAATAGTTAAATTTGCACAACATGGGACTTGGTTATCCAAATGCAAATACAACATGGCGTTGGAATCAAAGGCATGGATTGGGATTGAGTTGTACTGGTCGATCAACACCTTTTTGACCTAACAACACTCATTTGCTTGTCTAAGAACCGAAATATAAGCTTCAGGTTTGCATGAGTTTTCGTGTACTTGACGAATGCTCAATCCGTTCCATGAATGAAGTTTCAATTATTAGGGCAAATTAAATCGAAGTATTAACAAGACCCAAAAACATGCTTTGGTTTTGTTTGTATTCTCGGCGAAAAACACTTACCGTATGCTGTAATTTGATTCAGTACAAACACCCAAAGAATTACACGAAAGTTCATCGCTCTTGCTTTTCTTATGCAGGAAATCCCAGCATATATGTATGTATGTATGTTCGGACCCTTGACACTTGAGTGTGACAACCTGAAAATGCTGGTTTGACATCAATGTCATTAGCCAACTTGAGAAAAGGTCGGCTTTTGGATTTCTGTCAAAACAATTGACGTAGCGTCATTTATCAATTCATGGACCATTAACTTTTTGAAAGTTTGAAAAACTTTTAATGAGGTGCGTTTAGCCGTCCCAGTCATGCAATAACCTTAGTGAGTTTTGTTCTTTTGATTACAAATGAACAAGTAGATTAGATAGTAACTCGTATTGTGAAAGTGGGTATGTTGAAACAAACTGAGAGCTGAACTTCCTTTTCAGACAGGTATTTGCAACTGCTTAAAGGGAGGTTAAACTGCAAAGATCGTCTCTTGTATCCATTCTTTGGGATTCTTCATCGCAGTTTCATAAATGCGTTTGTTTAGTAAACCCTCGTTCACACATTCACTATTTGCATTGGTTTATGAGAACTCGCAACTATTTAACCTGCCCCCCATGAGTGAACGACCATGGCTTAATACTATATAAATAATGGCTCAGTGATCAGAGCTTCTGCACCGTGTCTTAGAGGTCATCACAGTAATTCTTGTTGTAGGTGTCAGTTTATCTGGTCGCCGTAGCACCTAATGCTAACTGTACAATTTATAGAGCTACCTTTGTTACTTGTTCATATTAGGCTTGGTATTATTTGGCAGTGATATTGGCAACTCATGGTGGAGCAAAAGCCAATTTTAATACTTAAACTTTGTTCACAAATCATTCTGTTCCCGCTTGTGCTTACGTCATTACTGGTCCACACTTCGAAATTGCGATGCAAGCTCGACATAAGCAGAACAAACGGCGGAAGAATGATCCGTTCCTTTCGTCTCCAGTCCGCGGAGCATCCACTTCCGCTTTTCTCATCGTTCACACTAAAAGGTAAGGATCTTTCCGTCTCTCTTTTATTTCCTTTTTCACACTAAAGCGTTAGGATTCTTTTATCTCCGTTTTCATGCAAGATTTAAAGATACCTAGCGACTGAGCAACACATAACGGAAGTTAAGGGCGCGTACGATTGACTCTATTCTGGAATAGGAATAAACAGAATTCAATTTTGTCGGCCCCAATTCCTGAGAAGTTAGAAGAAAAATGCAATTGAGCTACATATCTCACCCCAGTCATTACGTTTAACTAGATATCTGGTTGTTGTGCGAATCAGGAGAGAATTTTGAAGTTTTGTTCTTATTCCAGAATAGACGGAATAGGGTCAATCGAACGCACCGTAAATTGATTGATAATGAGAAGGCTATGTGCAACTTCTTAGATTAAACAATTACTCACAACATGATTGCTGCTAACACTTTATTCACATTTGTTCTTCATTTATGTTTGAGATGCACGAGTCTCGCAATCAAAGATTTAAATATACTAAAAACGACAAAAGCGTTGTCCTTTAAATTGTATTCCCCATTTGACAAAATAAATTTACCCTTTGCTTCAATGCGACTACATTTTCATTTTTCACCATTCTTTTGAAAGCGAGTAAAGCGGTTCTTGACGGCGTCGGCGACTGGTTGGGGCATGCGCACTTCGTCACTAAACGTGATGTCGTCGCGTTTCTGATTTGCTTGTTGCTGTGGCAACGCTGTAACATCAATCAAACTAGAAGTTACTAGTTAAGCGTTTCTAAAACCAGTAGTTACCAATGGTAAGGGGAACGCTAAGCGTTTCTGAAACTAGAAGTTACCAATGGTAAGTGGAGTGTTCAAGCTTCTTTAGCTAGTAGTTACCAGTGGTAAAGAAGTGGAAGTATTTTAAAATAAAAGTATTGTTTTCTTATGCCCGGGAAGAAAAAAAATTTGCTTGGGAAACCAGGAACTGCACCAACTATTTTCTCTCAAAATTGTATCGCTCAAGTTACATAAGAGCAGCTTTGTAACATGCTTTTTCACTATTTGCAAACCAACTAATTAACAAGATTGAAACAAAAATAGCACAGCTTTGGTGTTTAAGTATTGACTCAGAGCAGGCATGGTTAATAAAGCAAGACTGGTTATGAATATTCGCCAGTTTTTTTGTTTAATTTTATATGCTCTTTCTTTGACCCTGCGCAACCCTGTCACGGTTTGTTCACTATAAAGCAATTTTGTTAAAACTCCCTTTGAGGTTTGATGAACTTCCCAATCTGTTAGTTTTATTTGTATCAACTATAGATTAACAGTAACAAGTTTGAATATTCCGTCTAGAAACAATACCGTGACTACATTTCTTCCTACCCTTAAAATCTTCTCTCAAAGTTTTTACAAAAATTACGTACAAACGCTTAAGAAGAAGAAGAACCTAAAAGACAAAACCAAAGTTAAAGGATCATTCAGCTTACGTAATAGCTCGAAAACGTAGTTGGTCTCTTTGCCCCCGGTGCACACACTCGGCTCGGAGCTGGTACAAGTCTCGTTTCCACGCCTGAAGCACTTGTCTGTGCTCCCCAGTCCATTGTACCGTCTGGGGGCGTCCGCGTCAGACCAACATTCTCCTGAAGGGGGGATGGGTTGGGAACGAAAGTTAAAAATTTTTCTGAAAAGTTTTTGAAAAATTCACAAGATTTCCGTTTGTTTTCAAAAATTAGCAAACGCATTCTGAAAAGTTTTTCGACAATTTCCGAAAGTTTCTCAAGATCGTCCTAAGACTTCAGTAAATTTCTCACTCAATCGTATTTTTTTACTTTATCACCTGAAAATCAACTTGGTTATTACAACTGCGTTCCCCTGTAAACATCATTTCACATCATCCACAATGCCACTTGTACTCACCGTGAAATTGAAGGCCAATCATCTGGTACCCCCGCACCTTAGCTGCTCTGGCACACCTGCGTGCCAATAATAATAATAATAATAATAATAATATTAATAACAAAAGCAACAGCAACACAGCAACAATATCAACAACTTTACTTTGCTCAGTAAACTTACAGGCTTTTTAAGTCGATATTGGCAGGCTATCTTGTTTAGAACACAGATTTAGAAATTGCAAAGCTCAGTAGTCGGACTAAATGCCATGCGCAGAATACTTGCCTGTTGCCTTAGTTTGAATGAAACCGTGTAAAACAAAATATTGGTTCAGTACAATAAAAACGAAAACACATTCGAAAACACACACAAAAAAACAGACACAGTTAGGTAGTGAGGTCCTATACATATAGTCTCTAGTTATTAATAACTAGAGATCGAAGTAGAATTCAGTTGTTTGTTGAAGCTAGTACAACTCTTTGATTTCAAGTCTT
>JAOBRG010372747.1:0-11689 GCA_027574985.1 Umimayanthus nakama
GTATTAGGGTTTTAACAGTTCTCAAGACAGACACCCCTCGGCCTTTTTATACTATATAGGGACCTTAAGCAATCAGTACGGCGGTGGCGGCAGGGAAAGCACAAAACAATAGGTTTAATTTTTAGACATGGGAACGCACCAGGTTAAGCACCCGGCCATCATTGAGGAAAAAACTGCAACGTAAGAAACAACTTTCGGGATTTGTAGAGAACTTGGACGTTTTAACAAATTGCCCTGTTGTTTCATAGTTCGGCTGTGTAATTGTCGGCAAGGCAATTTTCCCTTTTGTTAACGGTCGTTGCCACTTGTAGCAGTCGGTAACATTTCGAACAACAGTCCATTGTTGTTTTCATGAAGAAGATAAAGTCTTGTTCGCGGAAATAAAACTAATAACAGCATTTGCCAACGGTAATGAGAATGCGGCGAAATTGTGTTTAGTTACTATAAGACGTTCGCAAAATAGTAACTACAACCCGAGCTCGGACAGGGTTTCGTTGGATATTCGTGGGTCGCCGAAGAAAGTTTCGAGAATGCGATCTCATTCCGAACATGGCCCATGGACGAACGAAAATCTATCAAATGAGCCTCACATGCAGCTCGGGTCTTCGTGGATCACCGAAGAAAGTTTCCGAGAAAACCAACCTCGCCCGAACTTGACCCATAGACGAACGAAAAATCTCTCAAATGATTCTCGTCGGCATGCAAGCACTGAGTCCAAAATATGCCTTGCGGCTCGCTTTGCTCGCCACAACTAGCCCTTACCCTAACCCTGTTATAACCCTAATCGAAACCAAAATTAATTCTAAAAGAAGAAACTTAATGTCTCCAAGTTCTGGGGTGATTTAGAACCCTCAAAGATTTTCTAACACCTTTTCTCTAGTCCTTTTCTCTCCCGAATTTTTCTTTAATGTTCCAGCAATGTCTAGTCCTATATCAGTAGTGCAGAAGTGCAGATAAATATATATACTCAACTCTTTAATATATCAACTTCTTTCTCAGATATGCTGTGGAGTTCTCCAGTTTAAAGGCTTTCACAAAGTTCATCGTTGAGTTCCAGTTTGATGTGTCCGTCTACCCGAAGACACTCCAGTTCAAGATCACGCCCAAGATAGGGCGAGTGACGTAAGCTGCTTCGATTTACTACGCTACTGTAGAAAACCACAGACGCACTGGGAGGCAGCGTGGCCGAGCGGTTTAAAGCGCTGACTCGTTACCCGGAGATTCTGAGTTCGAGTCCTATACCCGCCGGTCAGGCTAGTGTAAATAGCCTTCTGGTCAGCCTCCCTGCCAGAAGGGGATTTTAAGGGGTGATTTTAACTGTCGTCGAGCGATTAAGCAGGAGCCACTGGCTCGGGAGAACGGGCAACCGCTCCCTTCGCTCAACGTTAAAGGGCCCCTCTGGATAACAGCCTCGTAGCTGAATGGGCCACCCTGTTTTAAATAAAGGTCACCATACCATACCAACAGTATAAAAAATATATCAATAACACTGATGATGCAACGGTTTATCATTTAGTTGCGAATTTATTTGTTTTTCTAAATAACAAACACTCGTGTGGAAAAAGAACCAGACACAAATATCAACAGTATATAAAATTGTTGGCAATTGTTATGGTACAGTTACAGTAGGCCGGTTACAGTACATTTCAGGTGCCCCCCGCGGGGCTTTTCAGCAACCTGTTAACCACAAAAGCAGGGTTAAGTGGTTTAGGGTCATAGACAGACCGCTGTCAGCCGTTCACAATGGTTTGCCTGAGACATTTTAAGTTTCGCCCTCAGTTCACAGATTTTAACATCGGGATACCCTACTCTTATCGAGAAGCGCGTGGGTTCTCTTAAGTTCCCGGATAGGTCGTCGAGAGACAATGGCTTTAACTTCATCCCTGTCCATGGACGGTGTGGCGAGCGAAGGTCGCTCAATGTTCAACAACGACAAGACCGGAGATCAAACTCGGGGCCTCCTGATTGGCAGTCAAAGATCTTATCAGCTGCGTTAACCTCGCACACACATTATAGCAGAATTGCTTTTTTGTTGCACTTATGATTCTTGAGCTCCACTGTGATTTGTTCAACTATCGACCTTTCTATCCCTCAATAATCGTCACGCAATGACACACCTGTGTTCCTCAAAGTTCGCTCACAAACATTTTTGTGTTCATAATAGTTCGGGGGAATGGCGTATATTGAATTGGGTGGTTGGCTGATACTGATATAATGCCGGAGGAGGGGGAAGGGTGCGTAGACGTGTAACGGGGAAGGACTTTACGAGCAATGTCCCTTTTTTTTTTCAAGGAAGTAATTTTAATTTAATTTTATAGAGATGTTTTCCCCTTTGTTAACTTCAAATGGAAAGTGTAGGTTAACCTTATTGAAAAAAAGTAATCAAAATAAATCATTTGTTTTCTCTTTTTCTGTCTCCTCTGCTCAGTGGAGACGATGTGGAGGAGCTGCTGCGTGGTGTAGCACCAGGAAGGAACTACCTGACGAGACTCGTGGAACAGGCAGACACCTTCCTTCGACAACTCAAGTCGGCCGCATCCAGATGATCAGTCAGCTTGAGATTCCTTTTTTACGCTGTTCAACACGTATACACATGTAAATTTCATTTGTGTAATTCACGATTTTCTCGTAGCACTGTACCCTGGGTGTTTGAGGTACGACTCGCTGCTTATACCGTTAGATCAGTAGTAGAGCAAAGCTCGACCTTTTCCTTACCTTGTCCACAGGAAAAAAGCTGCTTGGTTATGAGAACAAAGCATTTGATAATACACATCCATTTATCTATAAAGAAAAACAAAATGTTTCTATCATGTTTACAGGTAAACTGTAGAGACAGCTTAGAATAATTCAGCAGTACGTCACATTTGGTGGGTTTGGGGCTGAGAGGATGGAAATAACGAAGTAATACTGGGAATGATTGTAACATTTCAAGGGAGAGCTTCACCTTTTCTCATTGCGGGTTTTTACTGGCATATATGTCTGTCAACTTCCGTTGGAGCATGAGTCACTCGAGCGAAGATTGAGTCCGAAAGTCGGGTTACACTTGCCTACTTGCCTATACGTGCTGCTGAAGTTTGTTGGAAGCAATATTTCGTAGACCTTTCAGACTTTGTCTTGAATTTCAGTCCCTTCATTTCAAACTGCCTCGCACTGATACCATTTGTAAATAGCAGTGACACCAATTCGAAGACTTACCGAAAATATGGTGTGGTCAATCTTTGTTAAGTGTGTTGATAACAAAAATAAACAGTGCTTGCAATCGACAGCTATTTTTAAAAGGCCAACCTGGGAAAAGTGCGAAGCTCAATGCGCAAAAACACTGCAAAGATCAAATTGCATACCAGCTGCTACATATTTCGGCTGGGGGCGCAGTTTGTGGCTCCAACGAATGCGAGGGCGAGTTGAAGACTCATACAAACCCTGTAGAACCTCTTTTGTGCTTTACACTTTGTACTTACAAAAGTCAACCTCTTTTGAAACAGTTGTATCGAGTTGCCGATGATAAAACTAGCACTGAACAACTAGCTGGAACTAAATGGTTTTTCGTTCGTTTTGTGATTTATCGGTTAGTTCTGAAAGGTAACTTGTTTTTTCAATGGTCTTCTATTTTATTCCATTTTGTTGCAAGCGACCTCAATTTGCCGTGCCCTGTGCAACTTTGTTTCAACCTTGACCTAGAACATTTCTTTTCGAGCGTTATTCGATCCTTCTGGTTCGACCGGGCTCTCGTCGGTCAGGCGCGCGCGTGCCTTTTCCCGCCTTAACTTCGATATTTGCCTCGTTCTCAGACCTGACCCACAATAGATGCCGTTAGGAGGGACTAGTGCCTAGTTTTGAGAACCGAAGAAACGAGATTTCTTTGATGTTTACTCATCGTTGGTCACAGTCTCTGTGAGTTGCCGGACCCTTGTACACCCTGTAAAGACTTCAGTAAATACTGCTTATGTATATGTCACCTTTCTACTTTTCACATAGGAGGTTATTCCTGTTTTTCTACCCAAAATATATTTTTCCAAGTATCATAGTTGTTTAGTATTCATGCATTTTGCAAATGTACAGCATTACCGGTTATGTCACAGGCTACAAATATGATGAAAATCTTTATAAAGTAGTTATGGATTCCAGCCGTATGTGAACAAAGTTTCTTTGTTTTGTGAGAAAGACAGATTAAGTACAAATGTGATTGATCTTTCGAATGTCTGGAGACACGTTAATCGCTGGTGACAATTAAAATTATCAACTGTGGGACAATATCTCAAGTGTATACCGACGCTTTGTAAGTATTGTCAAGATCAGTTGCATGAAGAGGGGTTTTTTTATTATTGAAACAATTTGTATCGGATCTACCGGACTAAGTTCTACTGTGTATAGAGTGTTAGTCTACTTAATGTATTCGATGGTAAATAAGGTAAACTAACTTGTTACATGCACCTACATCATTAAAAAATAACCAAACTCCAAAGATCTGTATCGTTCTGTAGTTAACTGCCTGTTTCCAAATATTTTGGAAATTAGGCACTATTTGAAGTTTTAGTTTGTTTTTGCGAATGTTTGAGCTGTGGGCTGATATATCTCTTTGTTTTTCTCACTTTCTGTCGAGACTTGCTATGTAAACAACTTATCGAACACACGCAAAATCCCATATACTGGGAATAAATTAATTTTTCCGTATCAGTGAATCGCGTTATCTTAACCACGAACAATAGCGAGTATAATTAAAATAAGGAGCGGCTAGACTTGTCTTTGTAAATTGTTTGTTGTGAGTTTGCTAGCAGTTAATGACAATATCGGTTTATCGCACAAAATCCATTTGAAGAACAAAAGAAGCAATTTTAAGTAAAGGGCGTGGTTAAACTCGTGCCTTAGCAGCCCAAAGGATATCAAAAAGATACCTATATCACCAGGTCACCTCTAATGGTGTTTCGTTTCTATTGAATGTCTGAGCACGTGAGAAATTAATAAAGATTAAGCACGTGACATCCAAATCCATAAGTAAATACGTTTAATTTGTACTGCCACGTACCGTTCCGTTACCAGCTCGTTGGCTAAAACACCGAATTGCAGAAACGACGAAGTTTTTTTTTCAACCACGTACAGTTCAAGCAAATTTGACAAATTTCAAACAAGAAAGATATCCGACCGAAAAAGTTGAGTCTCGTCTCAAACTCTCTTTTATGTGTAGGTGTCTGTGTCTGCAACTTAAAAGCAAATCAGTCCAGTATAAGCCTCCCCTATTATTCAATATACTCCACTGTCTGAGCCTTTCACAACACTCCACGTTTTCGTTTTGTTACCAGGGCTGTCTGCTGAAGTCGTATTCGCGGGCTCATGCCGCAAGCAGCGGCTGAATGCGCGGTCCCGCCCTGCTTTGCGCTTCAGTTTAGAATGTACAAAAGCTGTGAGTATTGAAAATGTGTAGTCGTCCTCTACTCTGCGAACGAAAGATGTCTTTGGATAAAAACTTAGTACAAACAACCAAGACCTTAACACTTAAACTGGCCATCCGTAAAAAACACAATAGCATACTGTTCAAATGTGTCAGTTAATGTTATTGTTATCGTTCAATGACCAATGGAATACTTCGTTCTAAGAGTAGAGTCTTACTGAATGTGAGCTATTTGTCCTTTTTCGGAAGTAGCTGCTTCATATGGCCACAATTAATCACCGTATTCTTATATTGTTACTGTTATAGTGTTATTGCTAAACAACGCATGTCTACCGGCGTACCTTGGAGTTTGAACTTGGTCAGAGTTTACCCGGTCATGAAAAGTCAAGAGACTTTGAAAACGCGTTTTCCGGGCCTTGAAAGTCATGGATTTTGGGGAAAATGGCCGAGGTGATAAACAAGTCGAGGAATTTTATTTTTTGTCAAAGTATTCGTGCTGTTCGGAAACTGGCATTATTCTACTGGTCAACGAGCTAAATTATGCCCCCCCCCAAAAAAAAAATAGGCTGGGTTTTCAGCATTTCTTAGTTTGAAATTTGTCATGGAAAAATCATTAAACTTTCTTTTCCACGCAGTTTCTGTGTGAGCCCTGTTATCCCTTAACAAGTAAGCAAGTGACCTCATGTAAGGATTACACGATCTGGGGTTTGTTTAGTTGATCAAATGACAGACGGCATGGCTGAATTGTTAATTGTTTGCTAGACTCAAAGAATACAGAACCTTTTTGTGCACGAGACAAATGGGAAGAAAATATGCTGCAATATAAAGATGGCACACGAAGCGGTTTTTTAATTGCAAAATACGTTTTCCGAAAATTGTTTTGGCTTTCCTTATCGTAGAATAACTGTTTATACAACGGCTCTCGTTTAAATTTAAATTTATTGTTTGTATCAACCTAGGAATAACAAATTGCTTCTTGTAATGATTAAAATTGCTTTTTACTAAATCAATTTCTCATGCTGCGTTTATCAAATTGAAACAGATTTTTTGATTGCGTGTTGCTAAATTAGAATATATACTTCTTTATTCCATTTTGTGGTTTTAAACTGCAGCGTGTTTGTTTTTAATTTTATTTTCTATTGAACTTCAGGTTTTCTTGCATAAACGCTACTCAGTATTATAAAAAAGAGAGCTTTCCACAGACATAGCTACGGCTACAAACATCTAAAAAAGCACTTTCAACTGATTCTTCAACTACTTAAAAAAAGTTTTTTAGATATATTAATTTTAAAGCATGCATCCGCCTATATATACAAATTTGTATTTGCGGGCACAGTTCCTTTCAACAAAGTGTTTTGCCAGCTCCGCCATATTGCGAAAAACACCTGAAGTAATTTGCCACTGTGCTGCAGCGAATGACAGAAAACCTCTTGAAATTCACCTATTTTTGAAATGAACCCTGTGCACATGATAGGCTAAGAAAGCCTAAGTGTATTACAGACTTCAGTGTAAAACAATACTGGCCATTTCTATCGGGACAGTACCAAATGATTTCCGAGTCTTCTATTCATATGTTTGTCGGCAAAATGTAAAGATTCTCAGGGTTTGTACATTGTAAACACAGAATAAAACCACCCTTATAAAAAATTAAAATCAGTTAGATTAACACGAACCCCCAACTTGCCCATGTAATTAAAACAGTATTGTTTTAAGATTTGTAGATTTGTTAGTTTAAGAAGAGCGACAGCTGTTGCAGCAGATGAACAAAACTGATAACTTTTACCTTTATATTTTCAGATTTACATTTTTGAAAATTATAAAAATAACTTCGCTAAAAACAACATCGCAAAAAAGGGCGAGAAGCATTTCTTCCCACGTACAATTAACGCAAATTTTACAAATTTCAAACAAAAAATAATCGGTCGAAAACTATTTTTTAAAACGGACTCCGACTGGAGGTAGTAGGATTTTGAGCCTTGTCTCAAACCCTATTTTATCTCCCCGCTGTACTTTCGTATGTATGTATGCATGTGTGTGTGTGTGCGTATGTCTTAGGGTGTGTGTGTGTGTGTGTCGTGTGTGTGTAGGTGTGTGTTGGTAAGCTAAAACTGAGCAAATCACGAAGGCATAAGGGGGGGGAGTCAATCGGACCCCTCCCCTCCACTTTTGACACCTTTCATCCGATTGACTTGATATTTGGTATATATAAAGAACTTTCTTTCAGTTAATCGATATATCACGGGGTGTTTAATTGATTTCCATGGCAACCACAACCAAAATAATTGACGTCATTACAGCCGCATTCTTGGATTTAAAATTTTCAGATTTTCGAATTGAACACTGAAAATAGTGAGAAAAACAATCAGCTATTGAAATATACGAAATTTTAAGATATAATATAAATTTATCAGTATTTAGGCAAAAATAGTGTTGTAGTCATCATTGTCTCTGAAAAGCCCCTTGCGGGGAGAGGTAATAAAGTATGTATGTATGTATGTATATATCGTGACGTCACCTAATTGAAGCAAAAAGATGTGTTAACGAACAAAGAACAGTTGTACCAATGCTTTTGGAAATCGGTTGTGGAACAAAAATTTTAAGCCAAAAAAAATCAAGTGGGGGGGATGTTTCAGATTGACCGCCCCCCCCCCCCCTTTAAAAACTCAGCTAGAGGCTTTGACATAAGTTATCAATAACCTTAGGAGTATATTAAGATGACCATTTCCTCTGGAAACGTACTAAAGAAATAATCACTATAAACTTACCAGGAATTGATAAACACCTCTTGCTGATTTTTTTCTTTTTAAAATCATTTTAATCGCTTCTCGTGTGACGTAAAAAGGGGAGGAGAAGAAGCGAAAATTGAGGTGAAATAAGAAAGAAAAGTCAATGACAGGTCGCATTATGTGCCGTATGAACTCGTGGCCTTGGAGGTTGCCGATTGCATTTTCTAAATATTCCTCGAGTCCTCAGCTTTGACATAAGTAATTTTAAAATAACCTTAGGAGTATATTAAGATGACCATTTCCTCTGGACACGTACTAGAAAAATAACCACTATAAGCTTACCAAGAATTGACAAACACCTCTCGCTGATTTTATTCTTTTTCAAATCATATACTCGCTTCTCGTGTGACGCAAAAGGGGGGAAAAGAATGGAAGAAGCGGAAATGTAGGTAAAATAAGAAAGAAAAGCCAATAACAGGCTGCATCGTTTAACGTATGAACTCGTGGCCTTAGAGGTTGCCGATTGCATTTTCTAAATAATCCTCGAGTCCTCAGCTCGCAAAGAAAACTGAGGGGTTAAGAAAACATGCGCTTTTTAATGCTTTCATGATGTTGGAATCATTCTGGGAAAGGAATGTGGCCTAGTGAGAAAATCTCCAGATGTTAGCCAGATGCAACTAACTGTACAGAGAGTATAAAATAGCTACATTAAATGTCGAGGCGCCAGACAGCCGGGCCTTTCTCTTACCTTTTACTGTACCCTGAAGCTACATGCGGATTATTCTAATTTCTATATATACAAACTATTTTAAGAAAACAAAAGTCTTTTAAATGCAAAGTACCACACGACGCGCGAACTCATAAGGGTAAACTCTAAGTCTATTGACACGATGTTGGATCTCTTGTTTACAAACGTCATTATCGGTGTATGTAAGCGAAATCTTAGTGCAAGGCTATCACAACAACATCATTTTGGGGTGGTGGTGGGGCAGGTTTTGTTGCAATATTTCGTATAGTTGCGTTATATTTTATAACGCCAAAGCTGGGGTACACGCTTTTTTATAAGAACAAACTTACTAACAACACTCAGGCTGCGATTTGCCCAAGAGTTAAGAACAAGCTAAGAAAAATCACCAGTTGATCAGAAAATTATTAAATCCTTGTACACAGGTTGAGATGTACATGAAAGCAGAACTTGTCAGAATTAAGCTTTATCATCGCCATCGCCAAAAATTTAAGAACAGTCCAGACTGAGCTGAAAGTAACTGGTTCTTATAGTTACTGGGTTGATAAAGGGTAGCACGACTACTCGAAAACTTACCATAAAACTTGCCCTAAAATGATCCTGACTTAAAACAATCTCTTTTATAAATTGAACTGAGGGCGAATGCTCTGAAATATTTTGAGGATTTAAGCCTCAAATGTTCTTAAAACGGTCTTAAAAATGATTGTTAATAGTGGGAGTACATTTGTTGCTTTCAACTCGCACGTAACAACCGCAAGCATAAATACACTTTGTCAACTATCAGCTACATGACAATAAATAAGAATGATTTAAAACAAAGTGTAGAACACTATATTGATAGCTGGCGCTGCACTGTCGACGAACATTAGCTGCCTGAGGAACTTCCAAGAGAAGTTTCCATATATTTGTACAAAACCCTAAAGAATTGTTCTTCACCTTTTCTCAGCCTCGGTTCTGTTCTTTGCACCGGTTTTAAATTTGAAGCTTTTTTCAGTTTCACATTTTTATAATAAAAGATTCTTACAAAAAGAGTGTAGCCTTGAATCCAGAAAATTGTTTGTTTGTGAGTGAAGGCTACAAAATAACCTAAAGACGATATAAGCCTCCAGAGGCTGAGGACTGTTGTTGGTTGAGAACGACGTTTCGACAACTTTTTTAAAATTCATCTTCACAGTCAATGTTAGGTCAAAAAAGTGCTTTGTGATTCAAAATAATAAAGAGCAAAACTGGCTCTGAGCTCGTAGCAATGCTTCTAGTATGAGTAGTGCAACAGTATTTTTCATGTTTCAATGAGTCTGGTTTTAACTGATGCTAAAATAGCTATTTCATGCCTATTCAGTTTTACCTCAGTATATCATGAGTTACTATGCTTGCCTAAAATCCGGGGGAATCTTGAATGACCTGCAGAATTAAGTCATTAACGAGATTCTTTTATCTGTTTATTTATTGCTGCATAAATATTTAGGTTCTTATTACGATTCTTCTATCTTTTAAGACCTCTTATACCGTACCACTTCTTATCAATACGATCAATAGGAAGTGGCGCGTGCGAAAAGATCGAATATATAGAAGGTAGCTTCCTCGTCGAACTTCACCTTTTAGCAATTTTTTAAACATATAGCTGTTGCTGACTTGCTGTTATAAGAACCACAAAATTTGGCCAATGACTGTGCGGCAAATTTTGTTTGCGTTGTTTTTTATGCAGTTCTGTTTGAGCCTGAGGTTGTTCTCAACATGTTATTAAAACAAGAAAATCTTAGCCGCAATGTTTAACTTTAAGCTTTTTCTTGTACAAAACAGGCCTTTTGAACCTTGTGATTAACAGCTCTGGGATTTTTGATAACATGCACAGGGAGACAGGGCAGTTTTCGGCAGTTGAATGCGTACAGATTTTTTGCCTCACTCATCTTTGAACTTGGGAAAATTTAAACAAGGTCTTTGACATATTGCTCTTCCGTGACCATAACACCCACTGATAATTAACGTATTTATTTCATATTTACCTTGAGGCACATTAAATTGGAATTGCAAATTGTATTAGCGTCGTTTGGATACCAGAGGCTTCGATTAAATGTGAACACCGCCTCTGGTACAGGGCTTTACTTTATTACAATAACTCACATTCCAAAGGAAAATATTCCATGAAAGACAAACTCTATTTTTCTCTCTCTCTTTCTTTTTTCTGCGTGCCATTTTCTTTCGTATTTATTTCATATTTACCTTGAGGCACATTAAATTGGAATTGCAAATTGTATTAGCGTCGTTTGGATACCAGAGGCTTCGATTAAGTGTGAACACCGCCTCTGGTACAGGGCTTTACTTTATTACAATAACTCACATTCCAAAGGAAAATATTTCATGAAAGACAAACTCTATTTTTCCCTCTCTCTTTCTTTTTTCTGCGTGCCATTTTCTTTCAAAGTTTAGTCATTCTCAAATAGAGCTCGACAAAATGGGCGACAAAACCGTTCCATAACATGTTCCCCTCGGGTTTTTTATGAATGAAAGTAAACGAAACATAGTTGACTCAAAGCGAGCGTTTTACAATTAAGTACCAAAATGTAACTCGTTCACATATGGTTTATTCATTTATGACAACATTTCGTTTAGTATCAGTAACACTAACAAAAACTATACTAGCTACTTCTGCATAGTCGATATTTCGAATGATTTAGTTTTTTTAAAAACACCAGTTAAAACTGAACTTCTTGTAGTAGATGATTTAGACAAACCAAGAACTAACTCAAGCATCTACAATACAAGATCTTCCACATCGAATAAGCTCTACATAAAGCATTCACGATTAGAAATTCAAAAAAGATCATTTTCAAG
>JAOBRG010372769.1:0-11687 GCA_027574985.1 Umimayanthus nakama
GGAGTAAAACAACTATGGTTATAGTAATAATTCTCCAGAACTGCATTGTAGAGCAGGATTAAGGAAGTATAAGTGTAGTTCGTCCGGCGGAAATTTACGGTGCAAGTTGTAACTTTATTTTGGATTGTTTAATTCTAACTGTTTTGATGCAAACTTTGAAAATGAAACTCCGCCAGTTTGAAAATAACAAGGAAGACCCTGGTAACGAGATTTGATAGACCTTTCTGAGGCCTAAAACCTGAAATATTTCTGCTAGTATTAGTAACAAATAAATTTAGTGGTGATGAGTAGAACGGCCATAACCTTCTCAGCTTGCTTAGCCGGCTCCACGTAACCGAAGGCAATGTATACGATTTCAAGGTATTTTGTCTGTGTGTGATTAGCCACAGTTACTTCAGGCTGTTTTTGAAAATATTGTACTGAGGGAATTTCAACAGTTGGTTTTATCACCTAATACATGCTTCTTCTATTTACAAACAACAGCTGCCGTAAACTAATTTCTATGGTTTTTTTTGGTGTTTTGTCACAATTACCGAGGTCACAAGTTAAAGATGCCAGTCATTTCAAAGTACTGCCAATTGTGGTTCATTTTCAAGCCCCGAGATGGCAAGCTAGCAGATTGAAAGCTTTAAAACTATTTCCTCTGTGTTTTTAATTGTACATTTACTTTCAACAACACTTGATCCGGTGAGATAGACCACACATAGAATTTAAGTGAAGAAGTAAACCTTTTAGTTATGTATTCATTTGCCGCAAACTACTATCTTAATTTCCCACGACCAGCTCCCATCTGGCCTTGTGGCTCAGTTGGTAGAGCAATTGTGATCTGTTACGGAGGTCGTGGGTTCGACCCCACCGGGGTCAGAGAATATTTTCTTTCTCCCTGTGCGCCCAATTCCTATCTAAAGTTACTGCTCAGAAGGTACTATTCGGAATTTTCCTTAGAGCACTTCAAATTACCACATCAAACCACTACACAGATAGCATATTTTATCAATCCATAAATAATATTGATTAGGCTTAGCTGACATTGACAGACATTCGCTTAACTGTTTCATTAGTTAAAGGAACTGTTTCGACGGTTCTATTACAAGTTCCATTTTCTGTAGGATGTACATGTACACCCTTTTGAAGAAAAGTTGACCCTTTTTCAAACATAAAAGGTATGACCCTGTGGAATGATGGGAAAAAGGCGAAGAATATTTTGATGCATATACCGCGTAGGCGTTTATTCCTGCGGAATTTTGGATTTCAGGCAAATTTATAGAAGTAAACCGTTTTATACATATATTTGCATCGTAAACACTAAACCTCATCAGAAAATTGCTCCCGCAATACACAAAAATTTAACCTAAGACCCTCAAAACATGGTTCATAGATGCCAATTTTGACGTGTAAAATTAACTGCACGTGAATGTGTATTGTCAAATGTGACCAACATTGCATAAAGCGTAGATAAATGTTCCAACTTTTAACATTTAAAAATGTAAAATTTGCAAGTTTTGAAACATTTCTCTACTATGAAAAATAACTATTGCACCCTAGGTCTATCTACAACCCGACTTTGTGTTTACTTTAACGATAAAAAAAAAAACTTTTGCTGACTTGTTTAAGAAAATAGATATTTTGTTTGCTTTAAAGCTAAAGTTGCACATAATTGAGCAGTGGTTGTACCTCGAATCACTGCTCCTGGCAGTTTCAATACTTTCAGTGAAATATTAGTTGTTTCTAGATCTGAATCTATTATACACGGATCCAGTACTGAAACTGGCGAATATCTGAATAACTCAAGGTTAATGGTCTCAATACCCACAATTCCATTGGGTCATATCTTATGTGTTTTACACCGCTAAAGGGGTCACTCTTTCTTAAAAAGGATGTATATCACGCACCCTTTTGAAAATATATTGTTATATCCGGTAAAAAATGATTTTGTTTGAACTCTTTATATGCCAAAGAAACAAGGCATTTTTTAACCGTGCCCAGCAAAGCAATACCGCTGCGCGATCTACTTCAGGCTCGCGACCCCTCAAAAAACTTGACAATCTAAGTTTGACAGCGACAGCGAAACTAGTAAAGGTCAATAGCTGCTCGCTCTGCTTCGAGTTAGGTAATCTCTACAGCATTTACTTGACACTTTACTTGACACTTTAAGCTTAAAAATTGACGTAATTTTTATCCAGGCCTCTATGGAGTACGACATACAAACACTTGCAAACAACACTGGAATGCGCAGAAACTCGTTAAAAGGAGCAATGAAATTAGCGCACGCCAGAGTAATAAGATATCCATGGCAATTGGTTTACCGGATCCGTTTGTACAGTAAACATTCCCATACAACTTCGAACAGAGCCTGAAGAGGTTAAAAACTATCCAGATGTTTTTTTGAGGCTAAAATCCTAAAATTATTTTTTGACTTCGTAGTTCTAAGTCTTTATGCACTGCAAGACCAGTTTTGAAAAAAAAATGTTTTTTCTGCGTTGGCAAGGAGCTGATTATGGGTTTGATCAGTCTGCTCCGGCCTACGAAGGCCCAACGCCCGAAACGTTAGCTAAACACCATGTCCGGCCACAGCGAAATACATACCATGTCAACCTTTATATGTTTATGCAAGCGACTTGCAACTGTAAATTCCGGAGCTCAAAATGTTCATCAAGAATGACCTTAATCAAGCTTAACTGTAAAGGATTGGACAAGAACCGAACCGATGAAGCGCAAGAAAAATTCGAGCAAAGTCAGTTTTGTCGAAAATGCACATCTGCTTGATAATACAGTGGTCCAAGAACGGACATACTCGGTTGCTATTAAACCCATAGATGATCGAAAAACCACTAGAATTTAAATAAGATGATGTAGAAACGTAGTATTTGGCAAAGAAAAAGTCCGATCCAGTGATGTTAAATCATTTGGCGGGTTCCCAAGAACTGGGTAAGGCTTTTTTAATGTCTGTGTCATTGCAACAGTTTGATAATTGGAATACCCTCATATCAGCCGCTACTATACTACTACTATAATTGATATTAAACCCTTAGCTTCGAGCATATTAAGCTTACCGAACATGTGTTATTAATTTTTTCGCAAGAACATGGCCGATTCATTTTTTTATGCTATGAAACAGTTGGGGTATTATGATACTCCTGCATATCTGGCCTACGACAAAGCCAATTTATTATGATGCTCATATATTTCTGGCCTACGACGAAGCCAGTTACAAACATGAAATATGTCTAAGTTTTGTGCTGAGGCTGAATGTTATTCTTAAATGTTCTGAGGGTTTCAACTTCAAACTTTATTTTAAACATTCTTAAACATTATTGTTTGTATTGGGTATATAAGTTAATTTCTGCGGCTTAATAATTTGCTGGTACCCTGAAATATAATACCAGTGAGAAAGTTTTTAGAGAAAATAGGGTTTCTGTTTTTATCTTTTTTTACTTTTACGCTTACCAATCTATTTTTTCTGTTCTCCCGTTTGTCGGGCTGTTTCTCTGCCACGCCTGCTGAGGCCAGGTTTTTAAAAGATGCAGGTAACTTTATCAAGAGGACAAACCACCTACCCAGCGGAGAGATTTGCACGTTCTTAATTTTGATTGGACAACGAAACATTTTTATCCGCTGATTAAGGATTTATCCATTGGATAAAAAATATTACAACACCGCGCTCTATAAGACTTCATTCAAACGCTTGTGAGTGATGCCTGACAGTAAAAAAAAAACGTTACGCTGAACTGGAACTTGCAGAGTCGGTGAAACAGGGACGATTATATTTTTACGGAGATAACTCAAATACTATTGATCAAATTCAATCTCGTCTTCAAGAACATTACACACTTAACGAGGGAACAAAATATTTTGACAGAAAGAGAAATTATGGATCATTCGAGATCATAGGTGGACTGATCTCCAGCCAGGTGAGTACTCGGTACGAAGTTAAGCTATCAGGGAACACATGTACAAATCAATCATTGTCACCAATGTAATCAAACATTTTAAACACACGCTCTGCATGTAGTTTGTCGGGGAATTTCTGCTAAATATGACCAACATTCTATAAAAGAGAAAGCAGCTATTTTTGTAAGTAAAGCTTGAGAGAAAATTGATCTAATTTCTCGTTTTGAAACGTGATTTGCTTAATGTTTCAGCAAGAAAATTTTATAAAACACAACTTTCATGGCTTAAAGAAATTACATTTCAAGAGCAGGAAATCTCATTTCCTACTTAAACTTTTGCTTTTTTTAGATCTTTAAAGAACAATGATCATTATTATTTACAGTCTCAACAAAGAAACGCTTTCTGAAAAATTGTGCTCGGACTCTGACCATTTATACTTCGCTCTCGTACTCTCGGAAAGTATTTTAGAACAAATGTTTACACATCGGGGCCAAGTGATTCGCGTTCTATCACTCATCTCTACTTAATGTACTCACGACTTACTCAAAGACCAAAGTGGCAGCCTCCTCAGATGCCATGGTGCTTTCTCTTGGCTTGCTGGCGGAGGTATCACAGCGGTCAGTGCAGAGCCCAAAAGAACGACGCCAAAAGCTACACACGCTCTTCGCATCATGCCTTTCTGGCACAGTATTGAGTTAAAGAACTCAGAATTTCATACCAATCCGTTCCCAACGGACGGATCAATGAACACAGTATCACGCAGGTCCCGACAGCGGTGAAATGTGACACCCAGTTTATAATAGCTAGCTTCTCGCACATTATACCCCTGTTGCTGAAAGAACGACTCACGCGAGAAAATGATCCGGAAAGCGAACCGATTCTGTTGGCTCGGGCTGCTTGATAAAATCATTAACAACTCCAGTTTCTTTTGACACGATTGGTTCTAAAGTGCTTAAGACTGAGTTAAGCGATACATAGTTTCAACTCAAGCTGTCGTGACTTGTACTAAGATATGATAAGCTGGCGATGGATTTTTAAGCTAAGGAGGTGGCTGTTGCTATTAAAACTGTTCCTTTAAGGACAGACGCGTGGATTCGCAAGAGAAGCATTGAAACTGCAGCTTGTCTCTTTAAAATATTAGACAAATCTCAAAACAAATAGATACTAAGACTAATTAGTATTAGTTGTCTTGTTGGAAACCTGCAACATCTTGCAGACTACCGGCCAGAGAATCATTTTTAATGAGAAACGCATGAGTAAAATATCTTTACTACGTCCAAACATTTCTGTCATTCGTTTCAGCCCATAAAAGCAATATGGGTCATCATCTTCATTTAATAAACAGCTTCTGAAACAAGTCTTGCAAACCTGCTGATTTATGCCACAGTTTTCAGGGAATTTAGAAATCATTAAAAGTCATTTTAGATTCTTAATTTACAGCTTTAAATACTTGAAGGCTACTGACTCTCTCATAGAACAATTTAAACAAGTCAACTAACTTAGGTTTAGAAGAGAAACTGTTTGGATTTGATCCTTTATTAAGGAAATACAGCAATCATATGGACAGAGAAAGGAATTTCAAAGCGTTTTCAAGCAACATTGAAAGCATACATATGCGGTCTCCTTTTCTAACACTCTTAGTTAACTGTAAAAACAAATGACAAACAACATCGGAGGCCTGATGAACTACTAATCCGATTAAAGTCAAGTTAACTTTAAGCTGGTTCAGGTCTGGCTACAGTTTTTGATAAGGTCAATTTGATGATGACGTGCTGACCGTAATCCGGGAGCTAAACCTCTAACTTTCTGGCCAAACTCGCGGAGTGTCTGATGTACTGATTTAAAAATATCGTAGGCGTAAGAAATAACTTTAATTTTTTTTTTCAAATATGCTATGACGTCGTAATGACGTCATTAAACTGATTCTAAGGTAACTTCAGTAATTTGAGACAAGAGGAAAAATTTAAATATCAAATCAATAGAACTGACTTTATTTTGCTAATGGAGGTATAAACTAACTCAGTGGTTTAGGGAACTGTTACTGAAATGCAGAATGATGTCACAATTCCTCTATTGCCGGTTTATTTCTTGTTTGGTAATCATTTTACCAAAATACACTATAAATGCTCCAAAGCACTATACAAACAACTGTTTTGGATATTTGATCCTTTCTTCTCCTTTTACCATAGCAGCAGTGTACAAAATTGAAAGTCGGTATTGGTTTTGAAAGATCCTTCGTACAACATACAGAAACCGTTGTTTCTGACATAGATACTTTTTAAAAGGGTTCGTTGCCATAGCAACCAACATAAAACTTTTATAATTCCTTTATTACTGAACGAAATTAATTCAAAGTTAGAACATAAAATAAAAAACTGCCTACACTACCCCAACTTTATCCAGATCAGCCATTCAAGTACTTTTGAACGAAAAGCCAGAAAACATTTCTTTTTTGTATCAAGCAGATACGAGTATATATACGTTGTTTCTTAGTACTGTTACGAGAGCAAGCGGTTTGCTGTGTATTGTTGATGGTTTTGAATGATATACGGAAAATCAATCAGCCTGTTTGATTCTTTTAAGTCAGTTTAAGTTTTTCGGCTGTAGATGGTTGTCCTGGGCTACTGCGTCGCGGACAAGCTATGCTCGCGCATGTGCTAACTTTTCAAAGGAAACAAACATTCTTAACATTTAAACTTCCACTCAGGTCTTAGTATAAAATTCTTAATAAAGAGATGAAATTAGACAATTGGAGATCTTTCCATTTGCATGTGCTATTTATCCTTGTCAAATTGGGTGGCACGATAAATATACCTGGAAACTTTCATTCTAATAACATGTATTTTGTGCAGCAAGAAACTGACGTGACTTTTGACTTACTGGACGAACCAGTAACGTTGATACAAGCTTATCTGAAGTTTTAAATTCATAGATGCCAACAAAAAAGTATTTAGGACAAAAATCGCTCCTATAAAAACTTCAGATGAAGAATTTTAAAATCAATCTCTAAAATCTTTCAATAGAGCACGTTCCTTTTGTAAAATCCAAATCTGGATTTTGCGTTCCATTTGTCACGTTTAGCCAAAATCAATCTTGGGTTGTATTAATCCAAACAATCCACCCCCAATCGTGGATTTTAGAAGTCAACGTGTGGATTGAGGTTTTTTTCTGCGTTCTATTTACCAATTCAAAATCGGATTTTTGTCTTGTCACGTGTTTTCTGCAGTCATTTGCGCGGCGATCGACCGTGGAAAACCGGGCAGATCCAGGTAACCGGAATGAACTTTCAGCCTTTCATAGCTTTTATTATTCGTAATATCCAGTGAGACTTTTCACTGGCATACTATACCGTGTATAGTCGGATGATACAGTAGCCGAATGCCTACGGATAACTGAAACAGTGCGAACCACGAGAAATTTGTTCGCGCTGTTCGTCAGTTGTTGTTCACTTGTTGATCGCCCACCTGCCGTGCGGTGGCTTTATGGCAAAGAGTTTTACTTATTAGGCTGAAAGTGTGCAAAACAATTTGAGCAAGACATCATGTATGGTGAAAAAATATCCTATATTTCAGATAAAATTTAAGTAGTGCTACAGCTATAGATATTTTCTTGTTGCCGAAGCGGGAAAACACTAACCACGTGAGTGAGAAAAATCTGGTTTCGGATTTGGCGTTCCATTTGTTCGAGAAAAGCATACAATCCAGATCTGGCAATCCAGTTTCAGATTTTATAAAAGGAACGCGCTCAAAAATTTAAAGTTCACTAAGAGGTCGACCGTTTGAGGTTTTGATTTATTTTTCAAAAAACACCAAGAAAGCGGACATGTACAGGCACAAACTGATGTAAGAGAAGAAAAAAGAGAGCCAGAGAAGGGCGAGGGAATAAAAACTGTTGTAGACAAATAAAGGTTACACCATCAAAAATTACTGAAACCTAACCTTTCTTCCATCAATCCCACTTGCGAAAAATTATTTTTAATTTAATTTAAAAGTCCATAGTGACTGATCCTGCAGCAATAGTTCTGAAGTGGAAAAATAATTTTTTGGTTTATTAAAGTGTGATTCTGTGTCCGATCGTTTTAACAGGTTACTTGAAAATTATGCTGTGTTTTTTGTGCAGAGTTGATATCTGATCCTAATGACACGGCCTAGGTAATGCAATGCAGACGCGAAAAAGTAAGGTTAAATAACAAAAACGTACACTCCGGAAGGTAACACATGCCAAACCGAACATCTTTTATCTGCATCTGGCTAGAACCACGATAGGAATGTAAACCCCCTAAGGCCATTGAATAGTAAAAATTAGTATATTCAAGAACTTTTTGAAAAGAAAATCAACGAAGACCAGAATGTCAGCGAGTAAATTACAATCGATCTAAAGCAACTTCACATAGCAATGGAACCAGCTAGTTACTGTTTTTATCGTCCTCTTTATAAACAAAACGTAAAAGCTAAAGATTAATTATTGAATTCTATATAGACGTAAACATAAAATAATGAACCGTTTCAGTCTTTATACTGCAACTATAAAAAAATTTCATGTTTTTCACAATCGCGACCTGGAACACTTACGCAAAAACAAAAAACTAACGGATTTGTACAGAAAATGGAAGGTAAAGTTCCAGAAAACGTTATGGCCCATGCAAACGTGAACGCAACCTTGTTGGCCAATAACACACAACATTGTTGAGCCCAATATGTTGCGCCCGTTTGCATGGAACCACAACAATGTTGGTGCTTGAAGCAATTAGTTTGAAACCCTTCAAGCTTTTAAGCCCTTACAAGCCGACGCAACTTTATTGGCCGACAGCACAAAATGTTGTGACTTGTTTTGTCCGTTTGCAAGGGCCTTTATCGTCGACCCTCACAGCCCCAGTTAGTTTATCAGGATGTATCTTCTCATTCCGTTATACACAAAAAATAGGTTGTTTGGTGGTAAGAATAAAGCAGTTGATATACAACGAAAACTATCTGAGATGAAATACCACAAAATTCTTACATCTTGTTTACAAGGAAACTAGAGAAACTGTTTAAGAGAATTTCTATACTTATTCAAGTAGCTGTCAGTGTGGATAAGGCCTCACTAAGGATTCACGAGAATCTGGAAAAACGCTCATTTACAGTACGAAAAGAGACGGACAGCTCGTATACGAACGGGTCGTTCGGGTCCTGAAGCTTAAAAACTGTACTATTAAGAAGTTCTCCGTTGTGTACTAAAAACAGAATGACAGCTTTGACAATCAAATATTAAGGTAGGTTCGGGTACAGAAATTACATGTATTTCATGCTTGGCCTTACAAATGACCAAGATCCTGGAAACATCGTTTCTGAGTTCAACTCCCAATTTTCAAAATCTTTTCTGGCTGGGGGCCGGAGCAAGCTCGCAGATCCATATAGGTACGTGTCTTATGTCAGATTTATTGTCTGACATTTGCTTTCCAATAAACCGTTTCTTCGATTGATTGATGAATTACATCGGCCGAATAAAAACACTTTCCCTAAAGTTTGATGTTTAAACTGTTCTTTAAAACTTCGGTTTGGGTATGACTGTGGGATTTGTATAAATCGAACTGTGCTTTAAATGTCCTTTTTGACGACTTTTGATTATACATTTCTTGTGCTTTGTTTATTTGGCAGTTCGGAAGATTAACTGAAAGCAATTCAATTTTCGAGCATGCTCAATTTCGTTCACTTTTTTCCCGTAAAAAAGTTTATTAAATATCCTTTTAGTATTATGCTTTATGTTTTGAGACACTAGCTTCGGCACAGAACAGCGAAAACAAACTTGCATGCATGGAATGATGCTGTTCTGTCACAATTTGTAATACCTGTCGCACGTTTTAGTAACGGTATTCGTATGCACATTGCAAAAAACAGTTGTCGCACTTCGTAGATTTTGTAATACTTAAGAAAAGTTTCCAAACTTTTCATTACCTCAACGGTCACATTTTGTGATACCTGTCGCACGTTGTAATAATCGTATTCGCACACTGTAACAAAATAATTGTCGCACTTTGTAGATTTTGTAATACTAAAGAAAAGCTGTTGCACTTTGTGTTACCCCAACGGTCACACTTTGATATACCTGTCGCTTTTTGTAGCAACCGTATTTGCAATCTGTAACAAAATAGCTGTCGCAATTTGTAATACTTGTCGCACTTTGTAGTAACCGTGTTGCACTCTACAACAAAACAGCTGTCGCAGTTTGTAGATTTTTTTAACAAGAAAAGCTGTCGCACTTTATATTACCTGTAGCGCTTAGTAATACGGTAAAAACCCTCAAGTAAGAACCTAAATTTTAAGAACCTGTTAGGCTAAAATTTACCGATTATACCCCCTCTATGTAAGAACCTATTTAGCCTAAAATTTGAAATTAGGTTCTTAATTTTTAGAGGAATTGTAGAAAAAAGTGGGCTGACATAGAGCCACCTACAAATGAGCATCATTTTAGTTATCACTATCATACAATCATGTACAATCTTAATAGTAATCACTTGTAATGAACATGTGCATTGGAGAAGTCTAAAAACTACCAAAAATTGATTATCAGTGCTATTGCAAACTTTACCAGAAACTAAGAACCTATTAAGAACCTAATGACCCTAGATTTTTTGTTACATACCATTTATGTAAGAACCTGTTTAGCCTAACTTGCCAAAATACAGGTTCTTACTCGCGGGTTTTTACTGTAACCGTACTCGCACTCTCAGACAACAAAACAGCTGTCGCACTTTGTAAATTTTGTAATATAGGAAAAACTGTCGCACTTTGTTATACCTGTCGCACTTTGTAGTAACCGTGTTCGCACTGAGTAACAAAATTGCTGTCGCACTTTGTAGATTTTGCAATGAGAAAAGGTGTCGCACTTTGTATTACCTGTCACAGTTTGTATGACTTGTCGCCATTTATATACACCTGTCGCACGTTGTAGTAACCAAACTTGCGCACTGTAACAAAATAGTCGTCGCACTTTGTAGATTTTGTAATACTAAAGAAAAACTGTTGCAATTTGTACTACCTTAACGGCCACACTTTGTAGTACCTGTTTTATTATAAGAAAAGATGTCGCACTTTGTAGTAACCGTATTCGCAATCTGTAAAAATTAGCTGTCGTACTTTGTAGGTTTTGTAATAAGAAAAGCTGTCGCACTTTGTAATACCTGTCGCACGGTGTAGTAACCGTATTCGCACACTGTAACAAAATAGCTTTCCCACTTTGTAGATTTTGTAGTAAGAAAAGCTGTCGCACCATGTATTACCTGTAACACTTTGTATAACTTGTCGCTGTTTGTGTTACCTGTCGCACGTTGTAGTAACCGTATTCGCACTCTGTAACAGAAAAGCTATCACACTTTGTAGAATAGCCATCGCGAAGATTTCGGCAAAAATTTTCGAAGATTTTTCGATAAGCTTCAAAAACAGCAAAAGCTTTCCGAAAACAATTTAGAAAGTTTCCAAAAGTATTCCGAACTCTATCCATCCTCCTACAGCCGCTCGTTTGCCAAGAATTTGTAGGTTGAGATGGAAGGGCCGCTTGCCTGAACGGTTAATATTTTATAGAAATACGTTATACAGCTATGAACTAGATTGCCGCTCCAACTCTTTCTGTCGTGCATGACCCTCTTTCCTTTTCGCTGCTTATCATTTTTGTGGCTTTTGTGGCAGGTAGCCACTATGTCATCGCGCTGTAAGAGTGTCCGAGTGTCCACTTTAAGCGCGTGAGGCTCTCTGGGATGTCATGCGCACGCGACATACTGACTAGCTAAATTCTCTCTGGTGCAAGATTACTTGAGCGAG
>JAOBRG010372803.1:0-11684 GCA_027574985.1 Umimayanthus nakama
TGTAGAATGATTAGCTTAACGCACATATACACTCAAAATATTAGCCAGAGTCAGTAACAAGGGGAGCAGAATAGGAACTTCGCGCAGGGGCCGATTTCTCCTGCTCTGGCCCTCTCTTCAGAGCGCACTAAAATAAGATATTGCCCGTAGAAATTGGAGTGGAGTAGAGAGGTCACGCAGGGGACGATCTCGCCTGCTCTGATCCAGCTGATCGACCTGGAGAATCGGAGCAGAACGGGAAGGTCACGCAGGAGCCGATCTCTCCTTTCGAATGCAATGACACGAGACAAATCCAGAAATCAATTACCCAGATATCAATTATGGTATCACAAATTACTTTGTATTTTGGAAAAAACAATCATCATTAGCAAAGGTGCGAGCGGAATAGGAAGTTCACGCAGGGGCTGATCTTTCCTGTCCTACTCCAGCTTCAGGTATCACACAATTATCTAGGGGCATAGCTGGTTATGCGGTTTACGAACCATTGTGAAGTGTACGCCTCCGCAGATCAATGCATCATTTGTGCCATTCAACATCAGCAGCTATAGATTGACAACAGTCACGAGCTCACAAGAACGTTTGTTAAACCTAGAACTACAGGCTATGAACACTCAATACCAGCTCTTCATTTTATCATTTTCGTTCGGTTGTAGCTATATTTTGCTAGCTTACTGTTTACGTATTCAAGTTCGGGTCCACGTGCCTTCCAGGGGCTTCGGGTGGGGCTACCCCTTCTCTCCTCTTGTCGCTCGTGGTTTGGCGGTTATTCCCTCACCTCTGCTGGGAACAGTTCCAGACCACAAGCTTTTATGTAGAACAAATACATTGTTGTCGAAATAAAGCGGCCACTCACTTATAAGTGAGCGGCCAAAATACGCCAACTTTGTCTCATTGAGATATCTCTTCACTAGTCCCTTCTCCCAGCAAACAGAGCTCAGCCCAGGAAAGCACGTGTCGGAACCAAAATAAATATAACCATTTTCATTTATAGAAAAAACTGAGAACAAAAGCATAAATAAATAAATAACCAGAATATTCAAATAAATGGAAATACACATCTAGTTAAATAAATTGTATAATAGTCATTTCTAAAGAACAGGCTCCATATATAACAATTCCGTACAACATTTTAGATAAAACAATACTTTTGAGAAAGAAATTTAATTCAGTTTTGGTGTAGCCATCTTGATGTATAAACACCTATAATAACATATAGACGTTTACTGGCTTCTGCTCTAAAAGTCTGACGTTACTTTGAAAAGTGACGCGTAATATCTTCAGAGACCTTAACTGTTAAATGCCACCAACTAGCATAAAATTGCTGCTTAAAAGGTCCTTTTTACATAATGCTAATTCAATACATATAGGCAAGTTAAACGGCATGCAATTCCTGAAAGCCTATTCAATGAGTATACTTACTGCTATTTCTGACAATACCGCAACATACAGAAGCTTTTTAGTGTTAGGGGCATTCCCGCACAAAGAGCGAAAATCTTCCAGTATAGATACCCTCTTTCTAACTCCACCCAATCACAATTTTTGTGTTAAGAAATGAAACAGCTCCCTATGCTCTCTCTTAAATTTGAAGTGTTTTAACCCCCTCTCTCAAGAGGGGAGTTGTTACAACCGCCCCCATTTAGGATTTTCCATCATGCCGTTAGGGCTTTTAGCTAGGATTGCCATTCAATTGATTTACCCCCCATTTATACAGGTACTCATGTATCTAAAGTGGAAAAAAATTCAAAGGAGGCAAAACAAGTTACACAGTACAAAAGTTACAACTAGCAATTATCGAAGTGAGGCCAACGCTGCTTTACCCATCTCCCTCAGGTGGTATTTTCCACCCCTTTCCTCTTGTTTATTGACAATCCAAAAGCGACAAGTTCTCTTTTGTTTCTTACTTAACCTTCTATTAACTAGAGCAAGCAGAAGAAAAGCGCTTCCTTGCACAAAAACGCTTTCTTCGTCCGCCATGTTGTCAAGAAAACGCCTCTCTACCACGGGTGCGTTATGTAGATTACAACTGAACACAATATCCGTCGCATGTTTCATAAAAGAGACGCGACTGTACTGAAGCTCACTGGAGCGTTTGAGTTTCAGCGATCTAATGGAAACAAATGTAAAACTTGATAGCGAACGTAAGCGATCCTACGCATCAGTGATTCGAGCGATCCGGCGATCGTGAGCGATCATATGTGAACCAGCCTTAAGTCAAAAGTTAACCAAAAACACAAAAATTTCTAGAACCAATACTGAGATGATAGATCCCGAGTAACTTGATGATGAATTTAATAGTTATTTTGTAAATGTTGGAAATGAATTAGCAAGCCTTATTCCAAGTGTCAATAAATTTCTCATAATTTATCTTAAGTGTCTCTATAGCAGCAGCTCTGATTTTTCCCCCATAACAGCTAACTAAGTCAGGGATGGAAATAGTAACCTTAAGACTGGAAAATCTACTTGGACTTGTAGCATACCAATGAAATACTTAAAAAGCTTTGAAAGGTAGTATCAAAACTTCTAGAAATTATCTTCAACGTCTTCCTCACAATAAGTAAAGTCCCTAAACAATTTAAGCTAGACAAGGCTAGGTAATGTGATACACATGTGTAAAGAGGATCTCACACTAACCTATCTAATTATCGTCCAACTTCACTACTTTCTGGTTTTAATAAACCTTTTGAAAACTAGTATGCAAAAGATTATTAGACCATTTAAAAAAGAAAATCCTCGTATTCAAGATTCAATATGGATGTCGGCAAAAAACACGCTACCAATTATGCTTAATTAGCAATAACTGACAAAATTCGATCAGCATTAGACCAACGTCACTTTTTTAATTTTAGCAGCAAAGCATTTAATACTGTCAATTATGAAATACTCTTCATCAAAGACGCTTGAATTCTACAGATTAAGCGGAAAAGTAAAAACGTGGTTTAAATCTTATCTCTGTGATCGTTCTCAAACAGTTACAGTTAACAACGTCACATCTGATACTTTACCATGTGGCATTCCACAGGGATCTGTTCTTTGCCCTTTGTTGTTCTTGATACACATAAAATGATTTTCACACTTCTACAACTCATGATTTTCATTTCTTTGGTGATGACGCCAATTCTCTTTACAGACACGAAAGTCTCTTTGATATAAAGAGCGATGTCATTGCTAAAATGACAAAAACTAAAACATGGCTTTGTGCAAATAAGTTATCCCTTAACAGAAAAATCAAACAATTTCATACTTCATTCTGCTCAACGAAGAAATATCTGCAACATTAACTTAATGCTAGATAACAAATCATTCACACGGGAGTCACCCAAATCTTTCCTGGAAGCTTAAAATTAGCAGTATAAGCATAAAAAATTGAGAGATGTGTTGGCATTCTTTCAAAACTCCGATACTATATTACTCCTTTGCAATCTCATCTATGCTTTACTATACCCATTTCTTATTTATGGTATATTATCTTGGGGCAACACTTACCCTAATGCACTGTAACTTTTGTGTTACGAAAATGCTTTACCAATAATAACATTTTCTAATTTACGTGAGCATTCAAGCCCATTATTCAAAATCATCAGAAACACTAAGCTATGGCAAACGTTATTATTCATGATCCACTATCATAACCAATTGTTACCATCCATCTTCGACACATTCACTCTTATGATACACGTACTGCCTCTAAGCAACTTTGTTACTTCCCGTATGTTAGAATTAGCTAAGGGAAGTTTTATATAAGATTTCTTGAAACACAAATATGGAGTTCCATAAATTTGCTTCCCTTACATCGATTATAAAAGCTATCAAAAAGAATTTTTTCAGAGTGATAGCTTTCTCTCTTTGTGATCAATAATTAATTTTGAGTATTCGGACTAAGGTTTGTATTTTTACACCCGTTTATCTGTACTATAGCAGCTTTTTTTGTCTTTCGACAACTGCAAATAATATATGTATTATGATCTCTTGAAATAGTTAGCTTCAAAGTTATTTCAGAAGACCAGCTCCCATATTATCATTCGTTATTTTACCTGTTAATTCTATAATGTAATCTACTCAAGGGGAGAAATAAAATTTGTCTTGTCTTTTTTGTCTTTATTTTGTCTTGTGTAGTACTTGTTAAAAATCCTGGGCTTTCTTCGACATTGAAGTAAATGAATCAGTGAAGTAAAAATCCACAATATTGTTTTTATTTTTTCACAGATTTTGCGAGAGAAGCTTCTCGTTATTATAATCTCTTCCCTGTTTTCTTGCACAAATATAAGACTGTTTCACATACTTGTCTAACTCAATTTTAGCCATATCTTCAATTGGTTTGGTGAAATCTGCTTTCTATTGAAACAGTTCTACAAAGTAATACTGTTTTGAAATATGAATTCTACTCTAATCAGTTTTATTGCCACTCGAGAAAACAATTGTGGACAAACTGCACGTAACACCATATCGGTTCATAGGTAAACCTCTATATTTATTTTGCAGCAACAGCTAAAGAGCCAAGAATCAGCAACTCACGTTTCAAAACACCTAAACCAAATTTTGTCGAATATATTCTGTTGAGAGGAGTTGCTTCTTCATAGATTTCAGCAAAATTTGCTTTAGAAAAAGTTTCCAGAAACCGGAACCCGTTCTTGAATTGCGAACTAGTGTTCAGTAGCGAAAGCTCAGAACAGGCTGGTTATTCACTGTATATGGACTAACCAGAACGCGCGAAAAACACTGTTGGCTGCTATTGCATATGTAAATCACTCATTAATCAATTTTAAAAATTTGGAAGAAGGTGCTGCAATGATTGTTGCGCAAATCTTCTTTCTTTTCTACAAGTACAATGAAACTCAAAAATGCCAAAATGTATGAGAACATTTTAAGATCCCCCGGCCCTAAGGCTGAGACTATAAGAAAGTGAGGTTTGTTTCTATAACGTAGCGGAGTAAGGTTTAGCTATCGTGAGCCAGCACTGCATACTCTACATTTGTTGTGAATTAACAGGCAATAGCAATGAATTTTGGTCCATTTACGAGCTAAGTTACATGCATGCTGGGTATAGTCTTTGGATGTGATTTACACAGACCAACACAGAGCATTTTCAAAAACATTTATGGCTAAGACCCTGCAAAAAGCAAAGAACATTATACCTAGCAAACGTTCTTACTAAAAGAAGACTGCATGAATCTTTTACTGTTTATACTATTTCAAAAGCATTGAGTTCTACATAAGACAATACCAGCAGAAAAAAACAGCTATTGACCCACCCATGAACATACAGAGGCAGCAAACGCAAATAAACGATTGTAAAAATGACTGTAATGTTTCAAGATCTGAATACCACATGTTTAAATGGACATTTTGTTTTTGAATAACAGTGGTCGGCTTTTTATTTTTCCAACTCGGCCGGACGGACAAGTCAATTCTTAAATGGATGCACAAGCCGACTCAGAACTGCGGGCTCAGGCCAAAATGGCTCTGCTCATGGATCAGAGAGGCTCAGCTCAGTCTCCCGCTCCGGTCGGCCAAAGCGGTGGGAATTCGGAGAAGTGTTGTTGGAAAACGCATATGCGAATCTTTGACCTTTCCATTAAAACTGACAAGAACCAGTTTTTTGTTCGTCCGGCTGAACGGTCATATGGTAAGCGTCGTGTGAATCGCATCTTTGTGGGACAATTGCACGATTGCTTCAAACAAAACTACTACTGTAAAATATTTATTACTACTAGTTATAGTAAAACAAATTATTAAGAGCAAAAATCTCACTAAATAGTCATAAATGTTGAAGGAACAGCGCGTTTTATTATCTCAGTGAAAGTGTGGAGTTGACAACATGAACAGAAAGTTCACTTAAGTATATTTTTAACTGTAAATCCTTTTGTCGTTGTCAGCGTCCGAGCTTAAAGCAGAATTGGTTTTGAATTATTCGGAGTATATTGGTATTGTTAACGTGTTCGCCGGGACACAGAAGAATCGTGCAGTGCCAAAAAACCTTAACCAACTGCTACGACGAGTTATCACAGTTGGTTACCACAGCGGAACAAATGACCCGATCAACTGTTTGAGCTTCGGCATTTGAAACCATTTATCGTAACCGATGTCATATTAATGTATTGTACTTTTGCATGTAAAAAACAAAATTGTGTAAAGTAAGAAATACAACGTCGGTGCTGACTATTTCTTGACCTTTATTTCATTTCAGGGGTTTTCATGTTTTGTTTTATGACATTGCTCATAGCTTTCGATAACTAAAGACACACTTTGGACTATAGGAAGAAGAGTTTATTTGTGCTTTCATCAAAACGATTCAGTCAGAGAAAAAAGTCGCTTTTTTAAAATTTCTGTAAGTTTCTACGGTATAGCGTTATAAACTCAACCATGCTGATAGAAAAAAGCTGCTAGAACAAAAAGAAGTGAAAAAGAAATTCATGAGTTGTTGATTACAACTAAATTGACATTTGACATGCGACTCAAAAAATTTTATTACTTTTTATCAGTGCTGCCCAGCTGAAGTCTCTCAACGATGCTTAATTAACAGCCCGACAAATTTTTAAAACTCGTGGACTAAAGAAATCCAGGGATGAGAAAAAGCTTGCTGAATGTCCCCTTAAATGGACATTTCTACGGGCGGATGTTTGAAAGACCAATTAATTATTTGCTACGTCGTGCGATAAAAAATTAATACTGCTATTTTATCTTGATTTTTATCTTAACAACAGGATACTGACCGATATCGTCTCAAATCGTTTTTCTGATATCACAGTTATCTTTCATGTGCCATTTTTTGCCATCTCTCAATCAACATGCGGACGACATTTATCTATACTACTGAGATATTATCAAAAATATACGTAACACTATTGTTTTAATCCCTTTCTTTTCTGGATTCTTCGATTTCCAAATGAAAAGCTTATTTAGTCGTCGCTTTCAATAATCCAACGCTACATAAATAACGCGTGGACAGCTTATAAGCATTTGCTAAGCCGACTCTTGGTAAATTATGTTTTTATAATAAATAAAATTGTTTATTAAAGTGTGAAATGATAATTAAAATACTACAAATTAGCTTACGTAGATTAAAGACAAATTTATTTATCGGATATAAAAGGATTTGTATATGATCAAAGTTTTATGAAACATATAATGGCTTATTTCACTAAAACCAACTCGCAAAAGCAATGTCATACCAGTGCACACAGTCGAAGATAAAGACTATGGTTTTTAATTCTATCATAATTGCAACATCTCATTACATTAAAGTTTAATGATTACCATTTGTGTTTTAAATAGAGTAGGAGAAATAAATTTGATAAGACGATCATATAAAGAACAAGTATTTCCGTTTAAACAAAGTGTTCTGTATTAAAAAATGAAAACAAATTAAACCTGACCATGTCCGAAATACGAAAATAAAAGCACTACAAAGCTTCTAACATGACATATGGCAATTCTCAGATGCCTACGCGAAACAAGTTGCTGTAAAAACTGCCAGAAAATTAATGAGTTCAAAATATAATTTGACTTCTATTTCCTCGACAGGACACTCTATTGTCTTAGTTGTTTCAGGTGCGTTGTCTTTCTGTTTCGTTTACATAACATGTGCAGGCTTTGGCATATTTATTTATCTCATGATAAACTATAAAAACAAGACAAGGTTCCTGCTCCTTTGAGTTCACGATAACAGCCGCTTGCAGTTCCGCGACAGGACAGAAAGTAGCCACGACCAAAATGGTTTCAAAGGGAAACACGTTCCTCGTTTTACTTCTGTGCCTGATTTTAGCACTGTTTGTGCATGACTGCAGTGCGTTTGGCTATTATGGCTCCTTCAGGCAGGGAAAACGAAACGAATTGGTAAGAAAATAAGAGTTTTGGTTCCGAGAACTGTAAATAAGCTAATGGTCTCAAGCAAACAACATAATGTTGCTTATAGTCCATACACCAATCGACAAAACTCAGTAAAGCTTCACTCTACGAACACGCTTTCTTTGTTTTTTCTTTCGTTCTTTGTTAAGGTTTGCGTTTCTTTAACCATAGCGTTTGGTTTACTTGTATTGTATTTTATCTAATGGGATCTTTCGTTCGTAGAGTTAAAGACGACCCATAAAACTAGGTGGGGCTTTGAAATTACGACTGTCGTAAAAGCTGCTTGTCATTTTTTGCCTATGCAGATAAAGTGTGAAGCGATGATTATTACGTTTGAACAGGTATTTAGTGCACCACTCAGAGTTGACGATTTTTAGTTCCTCATCGAGAATACGTACTCTTTAACAATGGAAAATCTTTGGAGCGGCACATTTTAGGCACAACACATGAGCCCAATGGCTTTAGTTCTTTTCAAAGCTTTCAAATTCAGAGTTCGTGGTTTCCATTACAACAACAATGGAGATTACTGAAAACCTGAAATGCATGTTTAGTTGCGTAGAGTTTAGAAAAGTATACCAAATGAACTACATACCATGCATTGCCAGAGGTGGTTTTTGTGATTTTCACATTAGTCAGCCTGGAGATATCTGTCCGTTCAAACAAAAAGAGCATTTCGAGAAAAAAATTGTGTCTTCATTTTTGAAGCCTTTGAGGCAAACCTGATACGGTCTTAACTGTATTTTTCGGCCGTCAGTTTTGATGTATAGCTAACGTTTTGAGCGTTAACCCTTTGTCCGAGAGGACGCTTTTCAGTGAATCGTCATGGTTGCAGAAAAAGGAAATCATTTTTTCAAAACTAATATAAAAGCGTAGTTTTGTGCTATTAGTTTTAAAAATACTATTGCATCGAAGCAGCTGGATATTGCAAAGTATTGCCATACAAGTGAGTACTTCAGTGCAACTACGAAAAGCAGTAAATTTTACACTAACATAACTTTTTTTAAAAACCATTGTTGCTCAACCGGTAAGACGAGGGTTCACACTTGAACCGCTGTGGGAAGAAACTTTAAACTCACTAGAAGAACTGACGTGGGTTTAGAATCTGATCTGATCTTGACTTGCTTGGACCTGCTGAAACACTTCTCACAAGTTAATAACTATTTCAAATATTTTTAACATTAATGACGGCTGTTTCTAATATTTTTAACATTTTAACTCTTTTCACATTTTAGATTTGTGTAGTTACAAGAAAACCGTGAGCACAAATAGTATTTGTTTTCACGGCTTTCTTGTAATCATCACACAAACCTAAAATATCAAAGCTTTACGAAGATGACGTTTAACATTTAAGTTATTCTTTCATTCCTAGGCTTTTGTGAAGGGAATTAGAACGTAAAAATGATTATGTCTTCAAATTTAATCTACCTAACAAACGTAAAAAATTTAGGTATTCTATATTTATAAAGTTTTAGTTTTGTTCTCCGTCCTGGAACTTATTGTGCGCTCTTCGGTTTGACTAACAACATTTCTGTTATCTATTTTATTTATGTCATTCATAAAAAGACAACTGACATCGATTTGTAAAAATATATCAAGAGCGTCTAAAAACCAAACGCAATACTGACACTTCACTTGCGGAGAATGTAATCAAATAAAACCGTATCTTTCAGTCACAGTCTGTATTTTAGATAATGTCTTCTATTTAAAATAGGCGACAGGTGATGAGTATCTACCGTCCTATGAAACACTCCCCAGATCAGTGTGGTTAATCCGCGAATGCATCTTTGTTTAGTTGAGGGAGGGGAGGGGGTGGACTAAGGTCATCAATCTTACTTCTCTACCCTTACGTTGTCTAGACCTCGAATTTATGCCGTTTAATCACTTTGTCAAAAGTTTTGTATAAATATTTCTTGATTGTGTCTGAATAGGTCATGATGGTAAGTCACGAAATTTGTTATTTCTATGTTAATTCCTTTAAACCCGTCAATTTTGTTCATTAAAAATGACTGCAAACTTGCAACTTGTTGGTTTTTTCCAGTTGTTTCAAACCTTTAGCTCATAAAACAACATTCTGAACTTGTTTCAACAACCTATCTCAAAATGAATCAAAATCTCTAAAACCCAACTTCCAAGATGGCGGCTGTTTTAATTTTTTGCATTTGTTCTCGTGATAGCAGCAGCTAATTAGTTAACCATTGTTGCATGGATCACGTGATCGCATACCAAATGCATGTCACAAAGAATGGGTTAATTTCCTACCGTTTGGGAAAATATGGGCAGAAAGGCTGGTTGAAATACCCCCTCCCTCCTTCCAAGCACTAGTGTCTTGCAAAGTAGCTATAGCTGAAGCTTTCTAGGATTAAATTGAGCGACTCGTTCTTCGTTAGACATGCGTCTTGCACCTATTACGTTAAGCCGACAGGGCAGAAGGTCAGGTTTACAGATTTTGGATAAAATTTCCCACTTTGGGCAGTATCTTTGGCAAAGTTACACTACAGCTGTTACTAAAAGATATATACCTCTTATTAGCAGAGTGCGAGATCCATAACTTGCTGTAAGGACTGAGCAAACGAGGCTAATAGGATGTTTATTATATGGTTTTGTTGATTATTCTGGTTTTCAAAAGAGCTAGCGCTCCGTACGGCTACTTACGGACCTGGAATTGATCAATCACAGCACGCGAAATCATTCAGCCATATAATAAAGTCAATTACCCAACAGGAACAAGGAAAAGCATATTACACCCACACACACCCCTTCAACTGTTTCAGTTGCGCTAGAAGTGCCGAGATGTTCTTAAGTGCTTTATGTATCTTTAATTGTTTTAAATCCAGGAAGAAACCCGACGTGAAAAATTTGGCGGAAGAGAACAATGGCAGATGAAGGCAGAAGCTCCAAAAAGCGTACTTCCAAGAAACTGGAGGACCAAAACAAAAAGGGCAATTGCCGATTTGTTTGAACAATGATATATACAAGTGACGACGAAGACGAATAGCTACAAGATCTGTAAACACTCATACACAACGCCTGGCAGCGTAAATATAAATTGACAGTGACTGTGAATGGTTCAAATGTAAAAAATAAAGTTAGTTTAAAGGTTTGATGGTTATTTTTGTCTCATCTATGTCTATCTATAGATCGATTGATTGATCTATCCATCCATTTACTTTACTATCACTTATTCTCGAGCGACTTTAACTTCGTGAGTTTGGAATATAAATATTTAAATTTTGGGAATTACAGAGAAAAGTGTGCAACTCCTTTAATATTTTTTTCTTAAAATTTTATTTCGCGAGACTTTAATTTCACAAAAAGGATAAAAAGTCTGTAAAGTAAGACTTTTCTTAGCCTCTGGTGTTTTCCTTAGCATGTTCTTATCTTTTGGGCAATTTTCAGCCTCACGGCCTATCCTATAAAATGCTCTCATAAAATAAGAGTGTTTGAGGGAGAATTTGGTCGATTATGGGCAGAGCGAGATCAAACATACAAGCATCAACAAATAGCAAACAGTAATAGAGCTGCGCACAGATACTATTTATAGTACCAAAACTCGGACAAACAACCGACATCGAATCTCAAGGATTTCTAATGTCCCATTTTCTTTTGTTGGAAATGCAAGAATAAACAAGAATATAATTATTATAAATTCAGACATGACTTTGACGTCATCTGTACGAAATGCCATTAAAAAGCAATCATTGGCACAGTAAACCGATAATAGCGTTGCGCACAGATGACGTCAAAGTCGTGTCTGAGTTTTTAATAATTGCTCGGAGTGAGCGGAGCGAACGGAGAGCAAGTCTAATTTTGAGAAGAGGGGAGTTGATTCCAGAAGAGGG
>JAOBRG010372825.1:0-11681 GCA_027574985.1 Umimayanthus nakama
TGATGTGCGGGGTGGACAAGTAGACGGCAGGGCCAAAAAGCTGGAACCCGGAACGAAAATCGAGAAATTTTGGGCTTGCCACGAGAATAGTGTTGCTGTCTCGCTTCGCTCGACAGCAATAAGTCTTAAGAGCGTTTTTTAAAAGAACATTCGAGGCTCAAATCCTCAAAATATTTAAAAACACTCGGAGCATTCAGCCTCAACAAAAAAATAAAATATCTTTTTATAAAGATATAATTAAATTTAAATCAGGTCCACGTTTTCTGGGTAAGCACCAAGACAGAGAACAAAAAAAAAGACAAAGGAAGTGATAAGGCGCTGGCACAAACTTGTTCTGCCTCGTCCTGCACTCGGCATTCCTTCGTCTTTTCACTTAGTTCTTTACGCCCACGCCATTGCTTCTATCGCAAGCATGAACCACGCTTTAAGGATAACGTGCTTGTGCCTGCGTTTTTGTGTCGCTGGTGTGAACACGCTCTTTTGAGTTCTTTGTGAAATATTCATTATAAATCTATTAGGCCCTGTTAATGCGACATAAACTTTGCCCTTTGTCTTTTCCCTCATTTCTTTACGTTCTTATCTTTCCGCTGTTGCCGCTGTTGTGAACAGGCTCTTCGACTTTTTCTTGATCTATTCATTATAAATCCAGGCCTCCATTCAAGTCATGCAGTTTCACCCACTCGACATGCGGAAAACCGCTGTCTTTGGTCGCTTAGTGCCATTTGTCCGGTCCACCAGTCTGTTCTTAAGGTTCCGTTCATCTTGGAACGGATCGAAACTTCGAAATTGAGATTTTCGCAAAATAAATATACATGAAATGAATCTCTAGCCAAAAACTGTTTTTTAATATGTCTAACTGTTTGCGAGATATATTACGAACGAAAGTTTTTCCGGAAGTCAAATTGTATGACGGGCGATGTACTTTAGGAATGAACGTCAGTAATTCTAATACGTTTTAATAAATCTGATGGTAATCTGATTGGCTCTGTACTCACGGTATAAATCCTATATCCTGCAGTTTTACCAAACTTGGAAACTGACAATTTTATCACGGAATTTGAGTTGGTAGAACATGAACTTCGAGAAACTCACGCTTGTTGGATATGAGCTTATGATATCAACTCAGTTCTCCGTACTTCGTTCGCAAAAAGCTCATATCCAACGCGCACTCTTGGAATGATTGTTAACAATAGGATTTTAAAAACTCCTCACTCGGGCCTTATAATTGTTTTAATTTTGAAACGAAAAGATAAAATAAAAAAAGAGTTATTCCAACGGCGCAACAACTGCATTGTGTAGTACCTAAGTTATCTTGCGTAACGCATGATCATGGAAATGTTGTTTTGATGAAAGACCACTATGTTAGTTGTTTTCGTCATGCTGCTAGTAGATAGTTTGCCCGAGGGTCATTCCACCAGTGCCTGGCTAAAAGATACTCGGTCGGGTTACAGTCGCATTCTCGACCCCAGAGCCCACCATTCATCGCGTCAGCGGATTCAAAAACTGAGAAGTTAGACGTGCACAGAAGAGAGGAACACTGGAGCAGAGAATGGTCCAGCGCATTCTCGAACCCAGAGCCCACGTTTCACTGCGTCACGGACGGAACCTTTCAATGTATACCTGCCTCGTTCCCAGGCGTTTAAAAAGTGGTTGTGATGCACGGCCAATGAGCGCGCGTCCCTTCCCAGAAGTCCCTAGCGCGCCTCCAGACAGACGCCTGCGGACGAGGCAGACTGTATACAGTTACACACATCAATTGACTTTGTTTTAACCTTACTAGGCCTTTTATGTTGGCCACTTAGCGTTTCTTTAGCAATATCTGTAACAGCTACCCACTGACCATTGTAAAGTGCTTGCATACTGCATACATCAGAATGAGTATCACACTAGCAGTAGAGCACGAAAGCCTATACAAACCTTGGCCTTGTAAAACGGAGACGGAACAGAAGAAAAGAAACCCTTCCTCTCTCTTCTGTTTTGTCTCCGTTTATAGAATTTATATCGACTTTTGATTGCTAGAGTGAACCAAGCTTAGCATTATCATAAGTGATATCATAACACTGAAGCGTACCAACACCAAAGAGTCGAGTCAACCTCAGCAGGCTGGGGGAAGAACCGACCAATCGCAAACTTTTTTATTGTTTCACCCTGCAACCAATCACAAGGCTCTTCATCACAGTCTTCGACCAAGAAACCAGACATGCGCAGAAGAGAGGGGAGCTCTGAGGTTGAGTATTGGTCCAGCCTCGGTCCAACCAGTGAGGTCTCTCATTTGACGAAGTACAAAGGCGCCTCGGACAACGGAGATATAACAGTTATTCCACGAGTGTGCGTTGGATACGAGCTCTTAGATAACGGACGAGATGCGAAGGACAAAAATATCTCGAATTCTATTTTCTACCGATTTGAGTTTTCGGCCATTTTAAAGTTTCAAAATTGTCAGTTTCCATATTTGGACAAATTGCAGTATAAAGGATTTATACCATGAGTAGAGAGCCAATCAGATTACCAGAATTTCAATGCCCAGTGCTTGGTGTTTAACAAAGTAAGTGATATGGCAGACTTTTAAAGAAAATTAGTAAGTTCACTCCCAAGAGTCATGACTGTGGCATAGAGTTGAGCGGTTAGTGTACCCGACTGGAGTGCAAACTACCAAGATTGATTCGATACCCATTTTGAAATACTTTAGCTTCGTTGTGTTAACCTTGCTGTATTTTATCTTCTTGTGTTAACTGCAATTTTTCAAGAAAGACTGTTCGTTCGGGAGTTGTCAAATAGAGCTAACCTCGCACCTCCTTCACGGCCAACTTTCTTTTTCCCTTCTTTCATATACTTATTTGGCATAAGAACGAAGAAGAAGAACGAAGAAAGCTTCTGTGGGTTTTCAGAACAGAGAAAGACCGAAGAACGAGATTTTCGCTGCTCTGAAAACCCACAGAAGCGTTCTTCGGTCTTTCTCTGCTCTGAAAACCCACAGAAACGCTTGCTACGCAGCCTAGTGATATGTTTGTTCTTGGTCTGATATGATCCTGATGTCGAGTGAATTCATAAACTCCCTAAGTAAATTCTGCTATCCATTCACTGGCATCCCAAAAAGAATCAGAGATTAATGGACGCGACCATTTATTTATTAACAAAGCCAACTTCATCAATCAATTTTCTGACCTGAATTATTTCCAACTTACAGTTGCTAATACATACTCATCAATTCCTGATTTTCAACTCAAAAAGATTTCGATCAACAAACTGCTTACCATATGACAAAGTAATTTTGTACACGATTTGATTTCACTTGCATGTGTTTAGTATCCTGGTGTCGGGTGAGTTGTTTGACTAAACTTTATTTATACACGAGTAATCAATGCCAATAGTACAACTGAGTGAGATAAAATTGGCTGTATAATTTCACAGAAAAAAACACAATATCTATTTTGTTTTCTCGTTTCATACAATCTAGATTAAGTCGAGTGAAACCTATTTACACATCTAGGCAAGTAACCATGGTTGCGATAATGCCTGATGTACGCTGTACTAGAAAAACGCTGCGGAAAGGCCTCCTGTTTACGTAACATTGGGAACAATTTTTCCAGCATAAGTTTCGAGCCTTTTAATTGGAACGCGTCACGTGCGCTTCCGAAATGATACGTCACATATCGCATACGTTTTCGTGCCGCCAAAAAATGCTTCCGCCCACACAGTTACGTGTCGCTGAAGTACTTTCCGTATACAAAGTAAACGATTCCTTACTCCCATTTTGTACAGCTGACGCAAATCGCAAAACTTTATCAATATCATCCAACCTAACAATTAGGGTGGATTGAATGTTAGGTCTTGTACCTAATTCACAAAATTTATCATCGAGTACACGCTTTTTTATAAGTACCAGTAACTTTTGGCTCAGCCTGGGCTGTTCTTATTTTTTTGGCCATTTCAGCCTAAAACTGTTCTTAAATTTTTCTTATTTCCTAATATTTTTAACAGTGAGTTAGTTGCCAGAAAAAATACATGTAAAAATACACAAAGAAATAGGTAATTGCTATTGTTTTATCCAGCGAAAAAGTTTGAAACTGTCACTAAAGCGTTCGCGAACGTCACGAGCTTGCTTATTAGTATTACTCTTACAGTGCCCGATGACCAAGCTTAATTCTGACAAGTTTTGTTTTCATGTACATCTCAATCCGTCTACATGTCTGATTAAAATTTTAGCCCGGTGACTGTTCTTAGCTTGTTCTTAATTTTTGGCGAAATCTCAGCCTGAGTGTTCTTATAAAGTTTGTTCTTATAAAAAGCGTGTAGCTCAACTCCCTGTCGCAATTCAATATTTAAGAACTATTTAAAATGTAAGTCGCTTTCAGTTCGTCGTGTCTGGTTGGCCCGACCGATCAGAAACGGAAATGCAAGTACGTGACAGATGTTTTAGAACAGGTTCGACGAAACTAGACCGGCTCTACGGATGGATTCTGTTCCAGTCTGCGAGATCGCGAGAGCGCAACAATTAACAGCACGAGTTTTGGCGGGAAAACACACGCGCGAGCATATCGATAACAGTAGTTAGAACAAGTTCTCTTGTTCTTTGCGAGAGGGCCAGCTTAACACGAGTTTGGCGGGAAATCGCAAGCCCGCGCCTATCGACTGGACAACAGTAGCTTCAACAAGTTCCTTTCGGCCGGCGAGAACGCAAGAAAAACACCAGTTTTGAAGGAAAAAACCACAGTAGCTAGAGCAAGTGCTCTTGGGCAGACCAGACATGGCAAACGGAAAACTTGTGTTACCACTGTTTCATTGCTAAACAGCCCTAGATGAATTGGAACATTCTCTTAACGGAATAATAGGAAATACAATGAAACAAGTGATGAGGAAACAATTTTAAAAAATGATATAGAAAAAGAAAGAATAGGCAAAATGAATGTTTCCAAAAATATGTCGTCAAAACACAATTTTAAAAAAGTTTGTACTGGTCGACTTCACATCATTAACTCACTGTCCACTTGCCAGAAAGCAGCTCAACGTGTGAACTGTTCGTGTTTCGTATAACAAACTGCGCCAAAAACGATATTACAAGATTGCACAATATATTTTATCAGCTGGCAACTAGTGTTACAATCAACGAAATACCAATAAAAATTCTCAAATGAACACAACAATTTGAAATTGTCTATGTTGGATATTCTTTGTTTCAACAATGCTAAGCGTAATCACGTCAAATAGCAGATTATAGTATCACAAACGCTTTGACTTCTGGTAATACCACCCTTCTCTTCTCAATGACAAAATTTAATACTATGGAAAAGTAGAAAACTGCCCGGGGACAGTCCAAGAAAATGCTGCATTTCTAATGTAAAAGGTTTCCAGTGATATCTCCAGCAATCACAAGAGAATCATAAGTTCGTTTTTAAAAGTTATGTTCTCTGTGCAAAAAGACATTTATAGTAGAAAGCCAAAACTGCTACTTGCATCGCCAACAGACTGACAGCAGAACCGTTCACAATCTCTAATTCAGTACGCGAATCACAAATCAGATTCCATCGCCAAGCCTTCTATTAAGAATAATTCAGACTACAAATATATCCACAACTCGAATGTTTTTGTCTTGGAACTCTTGATATTGCCGCACATTTAATACCAGACCCTACAATATGTTACAGATTTAAACGTTTAACCGTCTGGCTCCGTACTGCTAGTGTATTCAACAAAGTCGGGAAAAATAAATTGCAATTCACTGAAGATTTCTCACTCCGCCGGCTGGAACTAAAGCCATTCGTCTTGGGACAGCCATGAAGAGCTTGTCAGGCGCTTGGCTCCTTCAAGTTCAAGAGCTCATCGTGAACGAGCAATTTCTTGTCTCATAGCTGCAAAGCAAACAATTCAATTCAGGAACAGACCACTAGAAGAAAAGAAGTCGCCCTAGACTTTGATAACAAAATCCAATGGATAAAAATACTACACTTTAAGTAACCTAAACCTTCACACTAAAACTAACCATCCGTACACAAACATAGCAATTATTAAAAATGTCCGTTTTTGTTGTTGTTTAAATAACCAATTTCATAGTTGAGCTAACTTGACTGCAAAAAGTACAGCTTTCAAGACTCTTTTTCTTTCTACTACGCCGTCTGAGGGACAAGACTTTGCCCAATAAAGTTTTTCTCATGTGGGAGTAGTCGAAGAACCATTTTCGTGGGAAGCCGGAGTTATGTGCAACTTAAGAAAAAAGCATTCTCTCCATCGACAAGAATTTTCCAAAGATTGGGCGGTAATGTTTCATTTTGCAAAGAACGCACGAAATATAAGTTTTCGCATTATCTGAAGATTTTTCGATTCCACTTCTTGTTTTCTTATTTCTTTGAGTGAAATTTAAGCTCAAGAACCATACATAACTAAACATTTATGATCGTTCTTACACTTGATATCACATTCTCAAACTCCAACACAAAATGCAGTACTATCTCCCTCGCGCATTCTTTTCTCCTCATTCGTAAATTGAGGATTACTGGGATACTGGGTCTAAACTTATGTGTAGGAAAAACTTAAGACGGTGCAAAAAACAGATACCCTTCTCGATCAAACTTCAATCAATGCGTTTATTAAGTCATATATCTATAACAGTTTAACACCGTACGCTTTATCTAGTATTTCCCACAAAAACCAAAGATTGCTTCTAGCCCTATTCCTCTCAGTGTTGACAGACTACTTTGGGCAAATATTTATCGTTCTTTGCCAATCTGTGTCGAATTCTCGAAAGCTGACTAGAAAGCAGTACTAGCTATACTTTGCAATTCCGTTATCAATTTCAACTTCCCCCTCAAAAAACTTCAGCCGGGAAATGCATCAGTTAAAGGATGAGATGCTACGACTTGAATGCTACTTCAGTGCTTTTTATTATTTAAATTAAGAGAATCGAGATCTTTGCTACTGCAAATAGAGCATCGTCATATTTTCACCGGTTGGTACAAGATACGGGGCCAAACGCCCAACGACATTATCACAACGGTAAAGTCACCACATGCCTCCCAGAACTGTTCTGTTTCTACAAAAAGCGTTTTGGACAAATGCTGATTGAAAGGAATCCTGAAGTAAGAAAGCGTAGTCTCACCTTCAATTATTTCTCTCTTGGCGATGTCTAATTCTCGTTTAAAGTCAGCCAACAGGTCCTAAAACCAAAACGGTGGTACACGGTCATACATTGTTTGAAAACAATGAGCTTGCAAAGGCAAAATAGAAATTACTTATAACACTAATGATTTTTAGTTACTGCCCTGATGAACAGACAACTTTTAAAAGCCAAGAAATCAGTGCCCGAAATTTTAAAACAAGTAGTCCAAAACCAGCACAACGACCAACATTTGAACTTGTTTTTGTCTTACAGAATTATTTCTGAAAACTTCGACGTTTGATAACGTATCACTTGAAGACTCGAGTTAAATATTTTACTATTTGTTTATTTATTTATTTATTTTTTATAGTTAAAACTATTCAGCAAACACCATAGAAAGAGCTACTTTGTTATAAGCACTTTTTTCTATATTACGAGCCTATCAATGTAAGCACAGAAGAATGAGGAGGGGGTGGGTGGGTGGATGGGGATTCATCACTTGGTAGGATGTAAACATCGAAAGCATAAATGTGGGTTGAATCGAGTCGATCAAACACTTGAAAATACTCACGTTCTTTAACTTTTCTATTTCTTCACTGTAAGATGATGTGTCACTTCTACTTGAATTGTTTGCTCTGAAAACGCACAAAGACAAGGGTTTTATACGGACAAGAACAAAACTAATCATTTTGTGTTTGAAAAAGCTGAATTGTGTCGCGTTGTGTTGCACTGCATTGTCTTGTGCTGTGTAATATTGTGTTGTATTGTGTGATATTGTATTGTATTGTGCTATGCTGTACCGTGTTGCATTTTACTAAAGCACTGTGATGTGTCCAGGTAAAATACTTGCAGTCATTAACCTCAGGGATAACTCTCTTAATTAAAATTACTCCCAACTATCTTGGTCTGTTTAACTCCGTCACTCTATAATTGTTTCTCCAGCTACACTTCAAAAGGTGCAGATCTGATTTCTTAGTATAGAGTAATGACTTTAGCATGTATTCTGGGCTTGAAGCGGCTGCGAAATAACTTAAAAACGTTTATAATTAGAATTACGCCAATGACCTCGATTTCCAAACACCCTACTCATAAAAACGAGAAGGTTTGTAGTTGAAAAAAGAACTCTTAGAAAACGTACCTGGACTGGCATCGTTTTCATATGAAAAGCCGATAAGGTCAAGGCATATCGAGACCAGCGATTAGCTTTGCACTCATACAAAACCCTCTTCAGTAAGACCTTCACTACACATGACGTCAGCGTTTTTCAAAAAGCTTCGTTTTTGCTGACCACAACAGCATCATTATTTTTTATTTACATACGCTAGTGCCTTCCTTTTTTGGCATTACCATAAATGCAAAATAAAAACAGTAAGCAAACTACTGTTAATGTTGTTTTAAACAGGTCCACCTTGGAGAGCGTTTCTAAAAAGTTCCGCCTTCGTTGAGATGTGCACGTCATGTTGATTGCTTATGCGTCGACGGAAAGCTAAGACGGATTTAACATATTGCCTTTTCAGGTGAAGCGTGTGTGTGTTCACGGAACATAAGAGGAAATGAAGAAATTGTTAAGTGACCACTGATTTCATGCGTTTGTCTTTTAAAACTTCAAGCGTGTGGTTAAATCTTCAATTATCGTTACCTTTCAACTTTGAGGTTGTTACTGTTCGTCTTTGGGCTTGGCGCGGGAGTGAAGTTGGTTTTGTTTGAAGGGGATGTTGAACCGTTGTTCACACGAGAAGCTAAACAAAAACAAACAATTAAATAAATAAATAAATGAATGTTATCAATCTGTTTCATCGTGTATTATTAAACCCTGCCAAAGACGATGAAATAAAATGAAACTAGGAATGTACAAATTTTTGAACCGGCGTTGGAAATATCATTCTGTAATCTTCTTGAACAGTAAAAGTGTTCCGTGTTATTTGTCCTAAATTTTCCATTGGCTGTCGAAATGCCAAAGTGTGACCATTCATTTTGGCCATCTTGAAGAGTACAAGTAATTGGTGTTAATAACTTCACAAAATTCAAAAAGTTTTCATAAAATTTTATAGTCTGATAATAAGAAATTGGGTGGGCAAGAATCAAAAGGTAAACTAAAACTATATATGTGCAAGCTACATTTTGGCGTGGAGGGTTTTGTGCTCGACGTTCTTGACATAAAGAAACTACGAGAAATGACAGCGTTCAGCTAACTCTTAGCACTTTTACACAGATTAAAATCAGATTGTGCCCTCAAGAAACACATGTTCAAAAACTGGTGTTCTTTTAGCTCGTCTTTAAAAAGGATACTTTTACTAAACTTTGAGACAAGATGCACTGGACATATACAACTGCCTGCAAACAAAATAATTAATCTAGGCAGGCTGGCATTTCATATATATTGGCAAACTCTCGTTCCTGGTATTTGCTAATGAACGCGCTGGTAAAAATTAGAGACAAAAAGACAAATGGAAGATGAATAAAAGAAACAAAGGGGAGATAATTTGTCCAAGCTTAGCTTTGTCAAGCCCCTACTGCAAACCAAGTTATTGGCATTTCTTACAGATTATTGCCATGGTTACCATTCAAGCAGTCAACCTCAACTTACTTGAAAGTAACCTTTCTTGTCTGGCATCGGGTTCATCTCTTGTAGCCATCTGTTGAATAACAAACCGCACTTTTACCACAGGCGTAAACTGAAAGACTCAACAACAGATGTATGTAATATAGTTTTTGACCACATACATTTATTATCTTAGAGCCTCAACAAATGAGGGGAATAATCATCATCAAATTATAGTTGTTATAAACCTAGACCTTAAATCCAAGAGGTCTTAAAACAGTGGCATGTTTAGTAATGAGAAACCAGTAAAACATGTTCTTTAACAGTCCTTTAGTTTTAAAATAATTACAAAAAAATGATAATGGTAGTAACAATAGTAATCAATAAATTAAGAATTCAAGTGCTCATCTCCATGAAAAAATATTCACAAACATGTAATTATCAGAATGTAACTAATTTTGCGTGAGTTAAGGCATACATGTTGGTTTACAGTGATTTCCGAACTCATCCAAAAAATTTCTTTAAGTTTTCTGAAGGTTTAGCCATGGGATAAAGTAGCTTTGGGTACCAGGGAACATAACACTTTTCACCTATATATTTTTGTATACACACTTGTATATGAAAAATACAAGTGCAAACTGGCATATTCCACTGTATCCTACTCGAAAGCATTGCATAACTAGTTATTATATCAACATACACTGTGCCTGGCTTAAGGTTGCAAAGTAGGTTTAAGGCACTCACTTCAATTTATACCTTAAAGCAGTTTTATAAAACAGCTACTCGTATTTACAATTAGTGTTCAGTATACACACTCCAGAACTTAAGAACATTCATGCAGCACTTACACTTTCTCATACTCTACAACGTAAAACATTCAGTAAAAAGGCTGTATCTAACATACTGAGGAAACTAGATACAAAGATCTCAAACGCACTGTAAAGTCTCAAAATGATGTACCTGGCTTTGTAAAGTACTCCCTGTATTGCCTGTGTCCCCATCCTCTTTGGCTCGCCTGCGGGTTAAAATGATTTCAGCAACAGTTAGAGTGTGTTCGATTGACCCTATTCTGTCTATTTCAGAATAAGAATAAATTTCAAAATTATCTCCTGATTCGCATAACAATCAAAAATCTAGTTAAAAGAAATGACTGGGACAAGATAAAAAACACAGTTGTGTTTTTCCTCTAACTTGGCTGGAGTTGTGGCCAAAAAGATTAAACAAAGTTTTTACTCTGTTTATTCCTATTCTGGAATAGGGTAAATCGAACGTGCCCTAAGAGTCCCATATCTTTGCTGAATAATACAACCAACAGTTAACCCTGGAAGTGTACCTCAACTGGTAGCAACTTAGTTTTGTCCATCATAGAAGATGGAACTAAATTGTTGCATCATCATTGTTTTTTCCAAACAGAGAAGCAATAATTTTCCTGTGGTGTAGTATACAACTAAAAATCAGTAGCTAATGGTACCTGATGGTTTAGCTCAACTACTGTCCCCTCTCCCCCCTGGTCTGATATTTGCAAGCCATGTATGAAACTCTCTATAAATGGATTTAACAACATTTTTAATGTTTTGATTAATACTTAAGTCTTGAACCCTTTTTGTCATTTTTATGGTCTATGCCAGTGTAAATTCAAACAGTTAGCAATTTCCCAACATTCAAAAGTGGTAAGAAGTAAAGTAGCCAAAAATGAAAAAAAACATTCATGAAAAGCTACAATCCCAGCCAAAAGTCTGTGGACACCTTAAGAAGAAAGCCCTCCCCCGCTTTCCCTCTTTCAATGTTGCTACAATGATGTCGACTTTTCTTTAAATTTTTTTCGAACCTGCAAAACAACATTGGGCAGGGGGTATGGGGGAAAAGGAAGCCACTGTCCAATGTTTTCGTCTGAGATTGTCTGAACGAGTTATGCCAAATATGTAGTGTCGTTTTACGTCATGTTAATCTCGACACTCTTGCAGAGTCGCGTCATGTAACCGGCGGTTCAGCGTGGACGCTGCACCATATTAAATAAAATTATTACGGCCGCGACAGCTGTGAAAC
>JAOBRG010372847.1:0-11680 GCA_027574985.1 Umimayanthus nakama
AATGGGGAGGGGGGGGGGGAGGGCATTAATTTGCACTTTCTGCCTGATGTTAGCTATTGCCCCGAATGTTCATGTAGCAATCAAAATTACGTACATTATTGGTTATACAAAATATACAAAACTTGTGAAATAAGTTATTATAAACAATAAGCAAATTTTAAATTATTTTTGTTCCACTGGTTAGGATATTGGTGACGTGATAGCTGCTGCACAGAATGTAAGTGTATAATTAACCATTATTTTAACAATATACCTATAGTGAGTTCTGCCATAAATTTATAACTTTTATTTGACTAACAAATTTGATAAAGAGTTTTTAAACAAGCAGCTTTGCAAAGTTTATATGCAAGATTTCTTTGGACCTTAGAGCATTTAATAGAACTATGTCACCTTATATAGTTACATTTATTTAGTAGTATAGAACGGTATTTGTTCAGAAGTTTAGTTATTACAAATTTCTTGTTTCTGTAGAGTGGCGTGAAAGCAGTTGTGGTGGTCTCTGAATTTAAGAGAGAATTTCAAAGAGTCCTTTCTTTGGCAGAAATGTAAGTTTGCGGTTACAATGTACAACATACAATATTGCAGCTGACTGTATTGTTTGACAATTTATCTGACACCCTGTTTTTACAATAACAAAATTATTGTACATACAAATAGATAAAAAATAAACAAATTTTTGAATGCATGAAAAAATAAAGAAATTTATAAGAATAATAGAAAATTAAGATGAAAAATGTCCCAAATTCAGGTATTACAATACTGTAGAAAGTATTAAAATGTCTAGATGTTAGGTACAGCTAGGAACCCTGTTGTAGTTGATAGAGCTGGTAATGTGAAACTCCAGAAATAGAGTCCCTAATTGCTTTGTGTGTCATTTTCTTTTGATCAATATACAAGACAGTGTGTTTCAAATTGTTTGATATTCTTTTCCTCCTGTGTGTAGGTATCCAGATATTGTTGCACCATGCCTTGGTATTCACCCAACACAATCGTTATGTCCCGACAGATGTGTTGTGTTAGAGGTATCATATTTCATTTTTAACTATCAATTGACCACTTTTGAGTTATGCTTCAGTTCATTAACCTGAAATCGAGGCTTTGTACCAAGTTTCTATACATTTGCTGTGTTTTCTCTTATCAAGCCCTGACTATAGATTCCTGTTCACAGGGACTGAAGTGTAACTCAAAAGTGGACCGCATATTTAAAGCTTTTTTTTAAAAGACACTACTTAAAAATTAGCCGCCAACCGAAGAATTGAACCACTATTAAAAGAATTGTTTTCTAGTCTGGATTTTTAATTCTGGACATCAATAGAAAGCAGAAGAGCTGTATGCCACTTGTCTGGAGTCAAGTTTAACTAATCATGATTAGTTTTTGCATGTTTATAATTCTGAACTCAAACAAAACTGAGATGTTTTTATTGTCATTTTTGTTAGGATCTAGAGGGAGTCCAGGACATCATAAAAAACAACCAAGAGAAGTTGGTTGGAATTGGAGAGGTGAGCTTGTGTACAACATTTTGAGTAGTTCAGAAATCCATTGTTAGCTGGCACTGAGTTCTTAAATAAACCAGTTAATGGAAATCCCCCTGTTCTCCACTCCCCTTAAAGGGATAAGTAGGGACAGTGCAGCTCTATTGACTGTTTGCCATTACCTCAGCAGTGGGATGAGTTTCAGAAGCATTCATATCTAACTAACAGGGCTCTATTATTTGGGATTTGTCTGACACACAGCAAAAGGGGTCAAAATGGGGAATTTGGCGTCAGCCAAAAAATTTGTTTTGGCAAGCAACTTTAAATTCCACTCATTTGGGGGTTAGAACACAAGTCAGGTGAGTGTGTAGCCAGATAAGAGACTTACCCAATTCAAAGTTTAAACACCGATTACTGGACAGTGTATTTATTATTAGTTAGAGTTTCACGCTAATCGCCGTTTTGCAGATTGGGTTGGATTTCACTCCTAGATTTGCCAAGTGTGCAGAGGACAAGGAAATACAGAAGGAAGTGTTCATGAGGCAGGTACTGTGAAACTTTTGCAACTGACTTAGCGAAGCTGGTAAGATTTCCGTCTACCAACCAGAATATTATGCTGGGTTCAGCCCCCGGCCTGGTTGAGGGTTGAACTTTGTGTGACCATCTTTTGCAATACCGGAATTCTGTGGACAGGGATATTAAGCTGTTGATCCAGTGTCCTGCAAAGTGAAATACTATCTCGGGGGACTAATTAAGTTAATAGTTTAAGTACAACTGAACAGATATGAAAACTACTGAGTCATTCGTGCATAGTGACTAACTCACATGGCTTGCTTGAGACTCAGAAGAAGGATTTGTTTTCTCTGAATGACTTCCATTTATTCTTTGTAACTGACTTACTCTTCATTAGCTCAACCATGAACAAAGCTGACTTACACGTACGCTTGAAAGCTGGTTTACGAAACCTAGAAACAAAACCACTGAACCATTATAGAACTCTGCACGTACAAGCTGCATACGAGAGCCTTATGTGTCGATGCTGTTTAGCGAAGCTGGAGTATCTTCTCCAGTGTGCAAAGCCTGGGTAGGTTGATATGGAGGAGAAGCTGTTACCATGCAGCATGTCCCCCCTCTCCACGTCGCTGAAATGGTTCCAGCGCCGTCGCAGGAGCTGCCAGAATGAGGTTGAAAAGGCTTACACGTACATGTATAAATAAGACACTTAACAGACCACACAAAAATGTTAATTGTTAGTGCCCTTTAACTTATCAAACTTTTAAAAATGACAGTATATACGCACAAAAACGACAACTTAGCAAACATTGTTAACCTAAATTACCACCATGCGCGAGCTCTGTGACCGACGGAACAATGGCCGTGAAGATCACCTCCACACAGGTTATCGAAATGTGAATGACAACCAACAACAGTTCAACAACAAATGCTGGCTGTATTGTGTTCTATCAAGAGACTTGTGAGTCTGCTGTTGTTTGTAATATATAACATCATTCAATGCCGCTTTTCTTTCCTCCTCCAACAGATAAAGTGGGCCCAAGAACTTGACTTGCCAATGTATGTATAATGTAGTATGAGCCTGTTCAAACTGTTCCCCAGTCCAGAACCAATGTTCTTAAACGTTTCTGGTTGAGATGGAATGGAAGGCTACGTATGGATACAATGCACTATTGAAAGGCTAGAAGAGATAAACAAAAACAAAATATCTGTTAAACTAGTACTCATACTCAAAAGATGTAGGCTTATAATTCCTCAACATTCCATTGCAGCTAAAGCATCGAGCTCAAGGTTCTTGCGGAGTGTAAAAAAGGATTATCAGTTTTGATATTGTGTTTAAGGCCTTGAAAACTTCCTAAATTTGCCAAAATGCATAAATATTTGTCCAAGTTTGAGGTCTTAAAGGTCTTAAGTTTTGTTCAAAAGAATTATCGTTTCTCATTGTAAATGTGTTAAAGATTGTTCCTCGCAGAAAAGGTTCATTTAGTCTCCTTGTTTTAATGCTAAAACTATATCGCTGCATGATTGAGACGTAGGATTTGCAAGTTATGGAATTCATATATAGTGTCCCGTATTGTGACTTTTGAGTAAACCATTGGAGAAAAATTACGTCTTTAAGAATATTGCTTTTTCAATGTTGCGTTTTTCCAAAAGCCCTCCCGTCACGCTAGACGTGTTGAAGAATGCGGGCTCTGGACAAGAGAATGGTGTATACGTGTACAAGGCAAACCGTAAATGATCGATTTAACGCCCTGGGCGTTTGTCTAGTTTTAGTGCTTTTAGGGGACGTTGAATAGATAAGAGGCGTCTTTCTCAAAATCGTAAATTGCCCTGGGCGTCAATTCGATCATTTACGGTTTTCAGTTTACATGTTACGGTGGAAGCCCCTTAATGCGGCCACTGACGTAGCGTTAATTGTATTGGGGTCGTTTTATCGAAATTTGCAAGTGAAATTCTGTTTGCAAAAGATAACGACATGACACGTAATAGATACTTCCAATTAAAAAAAGGATATCTTCATTGTCAAAATTTATCTTTATGTGACACTTCGGCTTGTCTGAGGTGAATTACGAAGCAATCTACATCTGGAGATTTCAGAATGTGGCCATTGGCCTTATTAATGGGGTGTCCACTTTAACGGAATTTGCTATACTAAAATGTATGGGCGTTTCGCCGGGACAAAAATGTGGTCGTAATAACGAGGTGACCGTATTAACGAGGTAGTCGTATCAACGAAGTGGCCGTATTAACGAGGTGGCCGTATTTAGAAGTGGCCGTATTAACGAGGTGGCCATAAGGCGGGATTCCACTGTATCAGTTAGAGTTTGCGTAAACAATACTCGTTTAGCATACATTGTTATCCTACATGTATCTTAATACTCGATTCGTTCTTCCATAAGTTTACTCGCGTGTGATGCTCTTCTGAATGGGTCTCCTCGACTCGATAGAACTACAGTCGGAATGCAAGTACATAGAAGTTGTGGAACAAAAAGTACCCTCTCCCCGCAGTGCAGAGAGAACAGAAGAAATTAGATAATAGCCCAATGTCTACTACTTTATGTTGACTTGAACAAATTTCATGTTGCAGATTGAGTACAGTACTAAACTGCAAACAATAGCAAGGGGACATGTACAGGTTTAAATGTGATAGCGAAGTGGTAATCTTGACTTGGATTGCCGTTAGGTAGCTTTTCAGTTGACTTTCTTTCTAATATTTCTTTCGTTTCCAAATTTTGTACAAAAACTGAAGAGGTGAAACCCAAGTATCTACTCTCACTTATTAGTATTACCATGCAGGTATCCGCCCGAGCTAGACTTAAAGTACTCTTTTAAGCAGCACGTAAAGTTTAGAATATAATGTGGTTCAAATGTGGTATGTTGTATTTACTTAATTGAGTAACCCGTTAACGCAGCTTTTCATTGTTATTCCAAGAAACGTCCATTCAAGATCGGCGGGACGAGTCGCTATTCAGTTAATGAAAGAACAAGGTAGGTCAGAGGTCGGGAGCAGCTAATTGCTTTGGTGTATTTTGTGATATTCCTCAATTCAATTTCCTCGGCTTACGCATTATGCATCTACCATCATTCGCTGTATTTTCTTCAGTTGTATATGGTACATACTGTGTGGTAAGTATCACTAGTCTCCTTTGCCGCTGTTAATAATCATCTGGCATCACTTCAGCGTTTTCTATTGTATATTTTCTGACCGTCCAGCCGTCCGGCTGTAAATAGAGAGGTCCAAGGCGCGCACGTTTAATTTTCCCGCCACAACTCTCCAAATTCCCGCACTCTGGTCGACCGGAGCGGGCGATTTTTTTTCCGTGCCCACTTCAAGATGGCGAACGCTTACTAGAACTGCAACATTGCTCAAACTGAGACTCGTACTTATAAAAAATCAAGAAAAGAAATAGAAGTTAAAATGTCGAGGAAATGTGGGCATGACCAGTCTCGAACATAGGACCTCATAAGCAGGAGTCACTTTTCACTACCACTACACTAACCCATCATTTCGCTGCCAACACATTTTTTGTATTTCTATCTAAAGTTCTTACAAAAGTAACCCTGACCCATCTCTAACGCTAACTAACCGTAGATAACCTTGCTCAACCATCAATTGCACGATGATAAGAATTTACGAATAACAAATTAGCTGTGACAGTCCGTTATCTTGAAGTGGGCGTAAAAAATAAATTTGCCCGGAGCGAGGCAAATGAGCGGATTCTTGTTCTTGCCATTTTTAATGTTTAAGGTCTTAGTTTGTTATATCTATAAAAGCAAGTAAAATAGTTCAGTAGGTGGTGATTGTATACTCCGGTTTTACTACAATTCGTACTGTAAATAGGCAAACAGTAAGATAGACAGTCCAGTCTTAACCCTGTATAAACCTTTACCTATTCAAGGGCCAATAGTTGTTTTGGTTTTTTCCGTTATGTGTTACCTTTTTTACGTGAGCTAATTATTATTTTTGTTAGTGTTATTGTTGTTATTTTTATTGTTTTTATTATTATTACTGTTATTATTATTATTATTATCATCATTATTATTATTATCATTATTACTATTGCTATTATTAGTAGTATAATTACTATCCAACATCACCTTCAGGTGTCAAAAAGGCAGTTTTACACGCGTTTGATGGGCGGCCGTCGGTGGCTCTGCAGGGGGTCCAGGAAGGATTCTACTTCTCCATCCCGCCATCGGTTGTTAGATCAGAACAAGTAAGAAGAGTGACTGATTCTGTTAACTGATTTGTTACTGGTTGAAGCTAATTGCTGAAGTGTTGTTTTAAGGTTACCGTTCACCTTGAGCGGTGTTTTCAGTTTTTCGTATGTAACTCCATAAATACGGATCAAATACCCACAAACCTTTATATCAATGGAAAGCTTATAAATTTATCTAAATGATGGGTGAAAAAATTGAAGAAAAATTTTGGTTTATAAACGAATGCGAGCATCATTATTCAAACTATTTATTTCACTTCCAGACATCAATGCGGCTGTGGGTTTCAATTTTCACCATTCAGTTTAGTTTAATTGTGAGGTTCAGCACAATTTTTACTCTAATTCCGTCCTGGCGATTTTTGATTGAAAGCGTCTTTATTTTTCTGCAGGCATTTGAAGAAAATTCCCCATTTGCAGCATACAAAACTGCCATATTTGAGTCATAAAAAATTATTGGAGCGGAATTTCAAAATTCGCCAGGACGGTTTTCAACCTTGGCTCTTATTTTATCAACTTGCCAAATTTGATATCGTGAGATTAAAAACTGAGGGAGCATTGATCATTTACATTTTCGTTGTTTTAGCCAAAATTCACTCCTAAAATGCACCGCGCGTCATACAATTTTACTTCCAGTAAAAAATTTCGTTCGTCATATCTCGCAAATTGTTAGACGTATTGAAAAACGATTTTTTTTTTTGCTAGAAGTTCATTTTATGTGTGTCTATATTCTGCGAAAATCTCAGTTTAAAAGTTTTAATCTGTTCCAACGTGAACGGTAACCTTAAGTAGGCTCGACATGAGAGTCACCGTCCCAGGAAGAAAGTCATCCTGGGATGAACTCATCTCAGTACCTGATAGTTTCCTTGCTGCATTCTGCTCGGCTTTGGGGCGGGATGAGCTTGTCCCGGGACTGATATTCCCAAACCCGTCCCAAGCTCGGGAATGAATTGACATCTTGGATGAAAAATTGCGTGTCAAACAGTCTTCACCGTGACGCGAGACCAAGAAAGTGAAGGTACGGGTGGTAAGAATCTGGTCTCGGGCGAAACCAGCTTGTCTCGGGCGAACACTGGGAGACTAGTTTTGAAAAGAACTGTTTTTTCTTCGTTGGCGAGTAATCTTAACCTGGGTTTAATTTTTAAAGTTAATATGGTGTGTTTGCGCGTACAGGCATGTGGGATAGGGTGTGTAGCTGAGGCTTCGAGCGTTAGCCTTTCGTCGGAGCCGACTACACAGGCTACAGGCTAAACACCTTTTCCAAAAAGCGAAAAACATACCACATCAACCTTTGTTAATCACCCCGTGTTGTCTCGGGCGAGATGGTTTTCATTTTAGCTTCCCGTAAACTCATCTCGGCTCTGTAAAAGGACCTTACCTTACCTGTTTCAGATAACATGGTGGAGCCAAGACCGACAAAACGAAAAAAAAAAACATCTCACTGTCTGGTTTCATATATGCAAGTGGAAATGTTGAGTCAATTACGACAGTTTAAGCTAGTGTTTTGGAAAGAAAAGTGCAAGAAAGTTATTGAACAAAGTGTTTGAATATCTGGCTGGAATTTAGTAGCTGAAAAAGTGTAAAAGTGCATAGTACCTGAAAAAGTGAACCGTTTTTTAAGATTAGTCTGATTGCGCATTGCGGTACAATCATGTGTAGTGTTGTTGCAAGTTCCAGCAAATTTTTTTACTGGTTGTGTCAGTTTGTTGTAACTTGCCCGGTTTCGGATTGTCGTGAATATATAAATGTAGTAAAAGTAGGACTTCGCCATCGTTAGTCAGTTCCCTTTCGGAAACGGCCGCTGCTATCTAATATAACAGCTGATGCCTTTTTCAACAACAGTCGATGTCTTTTGTATAAATTCTAGCGGTCGCAGATTTAAATCACCGTAAATCTTTCATTTATGTTTTATTTAGTTTTTAGGTTTTTTATAATTAAATTCTGTTTTTTTTCTTTTGGAGTTGATTTTGGTGTGGATTAGTGCCAGGTGCAGGGTTAGCAATGGTTGTGTTTGCGCGATCACGACTTTGTCTTCATGAAAACGGCAATAGACTGCTGTTTGAAGCTGCGTCGACGAAAGGAAAAACTGCGTCGCTATCACAACTATGTTTTTTGTTTGTTTTACATAGAAACAGAAGTTGGTGAAGCAAGTTCCACTTTCGAATTTGTTGCTCGAGACCGATTCCCCAGCTTTGGCTGCAGAGAAACAGGTTCGTGGCTATAGTTTGGTTGTATCGTCCTCATTTGCTGATTTGTTCGACATTTACACCGAATACAACAAGCAAAAACTATACATGCAAAATCAAGATGTCAGTTTCACTGATCGCTGGGTGTGGAGATTTCTTTTACTATTAAATCACCATTCTTTAAGCATCTGTGTCGATTATTCAATCAGGGATGTAAAGTTAGTAAAACTAGGTGGAAACGAACCAATGGAAAAGGATTGTCTCTTTATTTGTTCACATACACCAGCGTTATCGATGGGTAGAGAACTCGAACTCGAGACCTCCGGGTTATGAATCAGCGCTTTTAAAATCGCTTGGTCATTTTCGTGTTTAAATCTATTTCCTCGTACGAGGTGATCTAGTTTTGATCAGCGCTATACCGTTCGGCATCCCTAGTTTTCTAAGTATTGTTTTTTTTATTCTTTGTTCCAATTCGCTTTAACCTTCTTTGTCTTTCTTGACTTGCAGACTAGAAATGAACCGAAGAACATTTGGACATCGTGCGAAGCTATATCAATAATCAAGGGGATTCCCGAGGAAATAGTTTTTGAGGAAACCACCAAGAACGCGTTGAAATTATTTCCCAAACTGCGGAGATTCGTGAGCTAGTAAAAGGGAAAGCATTCCGGCATGGCCCAAAAGCATTCACGGCAGCGACAGAATTACTAAAATAGCTTCTAAGTAGGGTTCCCCTTTGCTGCTTGCTGCGTTAGTGCAAGTGTAGAGCTGGATTTTTAAGTCGTGTTGACTGCGGTTTTGAAGCGCTCCGAGTTTCTGCTCCAAGAAGTTCGATTTTTAACCAGACGTTTCTATCGTCTCCGCTCCGTTAATTTTATCAGCGGTTTGTGATATGACATGACATAAAATGTTATGATATGATATTTGGTATGTGGTGTATGAAATGCTTTGCTATGTATGCTATGCTATGCTATGCTATGCTATGCTATGCTATGACATGACATGACATGATATGATATGATATGATATGATATGACATTTGACATGGTACATTGTGTTGGACACTCAATCACCCTTGTCAAGTGTGACACACACTGGGCTGAAGCTTCGGTTTCATCCAATACTGATGGCTGTCTCAACTTTGTCACATTGTGACAACAGATAATGATAATACATTCAGTTATTACAAATTATTATACGATTTGATATTATTTATTAGACAATTATATCGCAACCCTTAGGCTTAACCAAGTAGCTATGATGACGAACACGAGAAAACAAATAAAACTTTCAGAAATCTATTTGTTAGTTAAATTTAACATTGTCAGTATAGAACACATTAAGACGCTACAAATTGTATTCTAGTTGTCCCTGCGTTTTCAAGATTCAAGTTCAATTTTGAAAGCCCCCGTGTAAGAGACAGGAGAGGCTGAGTTAGGTAACCAGGCAAGTAACTGCGTGAGACTGGTGCTAGTGGAATTTGGTAGAGTTTACTCTGCGCTTGTCATGTAGATCGCACATTTTCCGCTATCGCGCGCAAATATCGGACCGGTATGAAATATATTTCTGCGATGACATCGGAGAAACTTGCCAAACCGGTCAAAAGCTTAACACATCACATTTTTTCATTTACCGGAGAAATCAAAGCGGTTAGATTTTTCCAACCAGGCTTTATGTTCAGAAAGTATTCAAATGATGAAAGTTCTATAGAATTTCGAAAAAGGTAACGTTTTATTCATGTTCTTTCTTGGGAAACACTAATGCAACCATTTATCTCACAAACACAACTCATTTATTATTTACATGTACACTCGCTTGTAGTTGAATTTTATTTATTTGACCAAAGCTTGCAGCCTGTGATACCTTGCTTAAACCTTAATGCTACATCAATAAATCAATCATCTTTCTGTCATCCGTAATCATAGTTAGTCGTCTGTAGAGTTGACTAATAAGGCGTGTTTACATGATACCGGATCTGGTTTCATTTATCTATGTCCTCATCCCGGTTTCTATACTGAATATCTGTAATTGTTTACATGATACGAAATAAAATTCCGGTACGAATCACTTCAGAAAAAGTTCATCCTGGTGGTCGCACCGGATCGAAATTTTCGTTCCGAAACGAAATCCAGGCAAACGTTGCACAAGTATTGAAAGGATTAGTTTCTAGGCTAACCAGATGACTCGATCCGCCGATGTTTTACCGCACTATCGTCGGTCCAGAACGATGACAATGGTGTAAACGTGGAATGAACTGTACGTGTCGTACTGAAATGAGACTCGATCCTTTATCATAAAAACACCACCTAACCAATCGCTTCTATTATACAGGAACCAAACGTTATCTAAAATCTGTTGAGTATTTTGGGAATACGGTGGTACGCGATTTGCCCGTCAACCGTTGCCAGGCCCTGGTGGCATTCTGGTGGAGGATTGAACACTGCCGGGTTGGGAATACCTGGCACCAGGTCGAGGAAGCTGTCGGAAACAAACGTTTTCGTTGATAAACTAAAAAAATCTTATTCGAGATACTCTTTTGTCCACATCTCATGCTTAATTCGACATGCTATACACTTTTGGTTGAGACTTGCTCGACCTAACAACACAACCAGCTTGGCCTGAGCGATTCGAGTTTGTTCATGGTTACAAACTCCCCCACCCCACCCTACCACACACCCTACTTGAACTGAGCGAGTCTGGTTCGTTCATGATGACAACCTCCTCAGCCAACCCCGCCATAGGAAGTCAGTGCCTTACGGCGCATGGGCAAGTTTTGGTTCAGGATCATCGGTGGCCTCGCCAACAGGAACACAGCCCTCCCTACTCCACCCCTGGAAAGGAATTCAGCGACCTACCTGGCCATAGGAAATCCCAGTTTCGGCCTTTGTCATGGTCTCGCCCACAGGAACACACTCCTCCCCTTCCCCACCCCTGGAAAGAAATTCAGCCATCTACCTGGCCATAATAAATCCCAATCCAGGTTCATCCACGGTCTTTCCTACAAGAACACAACCCCACCCATCCACCCCGGGAAAGTAAGTCAGTGCCCTGCCTGGCCAAAATAAATTTCAGTCCTGGCTTGTCTGTAGTATTACCAACAAGAACACATTCTTACCCCACCCAACCCCTGAAAAGGAAGTCAGCGACCCACCTCGTCATAGTAAGTTCCAGTCCTTGCTCGTCCATGTTCTCGCCCACAGGAACACAGCCCTCCCTCCCCTTCCCCACCCCTGGAAAGGAATTCAGCGACCTACCTGGCCATAGTAAATCCAAGTCCCGGCTCGTCGGTGGTCT
>JAOBRG010372858.1:0-11680 GCA_027574985.1 Umimayanthus nakama
CACAAAAAATATGATGAGATTCTGCCGACCCCCATCTTTCGTCATCTGCCTGGTTTTCTCTGACAATCACTCTTAAGACTATTGTAGGTTGAACAGTCGCTAGGACTCTAGGAGTAGGACTAGGACTAGGTTGGGCCTTGAGAACCGGCGGGTACAAGGCTTGGCTCCGCGGCTGAAGCTCAAATCCCGCATTTTGAGATGCTATGGTCGGCAGCAAGCGCGGTTCACGTGTTTGGTGAGTTCAATTCTCACGCATCTCCCAAACCGGGTGTCGTGCTTCTAACTCAATTATTTCAATCTTCCAGAACCAGAATATATAAATTTTCTTTAGTTCGACCAAAGACATCAAGACAGCAAAAAATTTATAAGAAAATGCTTGGAAGATATTAACTAATTTTTATTTATGTTATTACGGGGTGTTTTCTCTATTGTGCGAATGCTGTAAGATTAAGGCAACAAAGAAGGGCGTGGTTGCACAAACGGCTGTTTGACGTGAGAAACAAAAGTTTATAGGATTCGTCTCCAGGACATTTTAAAAGCTTTAATTTAAGAGAATGTATACTAAGTTTTGCGTGGAGATGCAATGAACTAACTTGTGCTACGGCCATTCAACATCTTAGTTATGGTCGCTTTGCACAGTTTGGACAGTCACGCGCTCAAAATCCCACTAAAATTCTAAAAAAAAAATAGCTACAATAATACTAGTAAAATGGTCTGAACTATATTTTACTTTCAGTTTTATTTATGCCATTCCTCTTATCTTGTATCGGAAGAACAAAAGTTAGTTTTGTTCTTTAATTTAATAAAAAAACATTCTGAAAAAGAAGTAGAAAACAAGTATATTATACTATTGTAGTGTTATCTCAAGCTTTTTCAAAACGCAAGTTTTATTGTACAGGCTGGCACTGAAAATTGGTGATAACAAGAAGCAAAACAATTTTTAAGACACTTTTACGCTCAAACAGATTTTTATTATTGCCTACTGAGTCCGTCTTTGAATTTGAACATCTGTAGCCTTCGTAGAAAGCGCAAAAGTGAAAGTGAAAGGGGAAAGGGGAGGAGGGAGGGGAAGGAGGGGAGGGAGAGAGAAACGGAAGGAAGACTAAGAGTCAGACTCTGCCACTTACGTTTTTCTCTCATCCCCAACCCCCTCCCCCTTGTCTTCTTCCCTTTTGCGCTTGCTACTCAGGCTAAACATATGTAAGCCTGATGACAGAGCTAAACAACCTGAAGCCCTTGGATCGATCAGGCTGGTCTCGAATATCAACTGCAATTACCTTACGTCATATTTCAAGATGGCGGCGCACAGTGCCGGGTTTCAATCTCAAAAAAATATTCAAACTGGACTGACTGTTTGGTGTTAGCTTTCTGCACGTAATTGATGACTTCCAACTGCCTAGAATCCTAAGGCAATCGGCTAAGTGCTAATTACAGAGCAAGAGTGATCTTATCAAGAATACCGTGCAGGTGTTTTTGACAAACTATCAATCCTCAGCGGCGACATAAGAAAGTTTGGCGGGTCATGCATGATCAGCTGCTATACAAGTCGTGATCATAAAGATGTTAAAGAAATATGTGAGTTTCTGAGTTTACCTTTAATTTCTTTTGTTATCCAAGCAAAGGAAGCACGATGAAGAAGACGTACGCGTGTGTAGTTAGTTGTACATATTATTGCTGATCCATGCATTGCACAGGCAAAGATTTGGCAACTTCACCGTTACGTGTTCTAGTTTTCTTTTGTTATAAAGTCTGTCAACATGTACACAACTACCGACTTTGCCATTGGCAGGAAAGAACTAAGTCTGCAGTCGATTCTTCGCATTAAAACAAGTAACAGTCATTTATCGAACACCAGTCTGCACGCCAAAATTCGAAATCATGGCCACTTGCTTGGTCCCGTACTCTTTAAATAGAGCAGTTTAATGCTGAATGTTACCCCATAGAATAGCAACCCCTTGATTTACAAACCCATGAATTTGCCAACCCATGATTTTCAATGTGTTAGTCTTTCTTTGAGTGTTTTTCTTTTGGTAACACTTTTTAATGAGGATCATAAAATATAAATCAGCTTTGATTTAATGATATAAAAAATGAAAGTGAAAGGGAAGGTGACTGTAAATCTAACTTTTTTTAACGAAAGGTAATGTAATGAAAATTTATTTTAACAGGGTAGACCATTCAGTGCAAGGCTGGTCTCCAGAGGGGCCCTGTATCTATAAACCATTATACCTATATGACTTTGTATATAAATGTGTAACTTCTATCTACCTACCCACATTGCCTATAACACGATCTTTGAAATGTTAAAAAAATATTACACCTTTTTTAAAATGACACCTACATTATCTATACCACGACTTTTAAAATTATAAAAAAAAATTCTTATTTAGGCTTTAACCCTAGAAGGCATAGGGGGGGGCTGACCCCCCTCCCCCCCTCGATTTTTTTGGCTTAAAATTTTTGGTCTTTGACCGATTTCCAAAAGCTTTGGCACAACTGTTCTTCGTTAGTGAACACATCTTTTGACCCGAATTAGGTGACGTCACGACTGATGGCGTTATCATAATAAGTCACGTAGCTCGTAAGTTGCCTACAAAATTGGAAGTGTTCACTAAAAATGCGACTATTATTGCCTAAATATTGACAACTTCACTTTATTTCTTATAATTTAGTTTATTCCAATCGCTAAACCATGTTTTCTCATCATTTTCAGTTTTAAATTCGAAAATCTTAAATTTTCCAAAATCCAAGATGGCGGCCGCATTGACATCATTTATTTTGATTTGGTTGCCATGGAAACCAATTAAACGCTACGTGGTTTAGATTAATTGAAACTAAAACAAAAGTTCTTTATATTTACCAAATATCAAGTCAATCGGATGAAAGGTGTATTAAAACACGTATTAAAAAAGTAGTTTGGGTTCAAGATAAGTGAATTATACTGTGTACATTAGATATTGTACTTTGCCTTTCTTGTACTTCAAATCTTAAAGGTTGGTATATTTGCATTTCGAATACACTAAGCTATTGTACATAGGTTTCAATAGTATAGTAATTAACTGAAATGAATAGCATAAATTATATTAAATAGTATTGACCCTTACGTTCGTAAGCACAGATAGCGAAAAATCAATTAAGGAACTTACCACGCTTTGAGATATTATCACAACTAGATAATATCCAAAACTTAGACAGTTTTGATATCGAAAGAAATTGGCTACGAGACATCAATTTCGGTTATTACACTCCTCAGCAATTTAATAATGAGGTGAACCAGACCGAACTTTTCAATGTAATGAGTTTTCTGTTAACTCGCCCCTCCCTCCTCGATGTATCTAGGATTGACTTCAAAATATATGAAAAAAAATAAATATGTGAAAAGAAACCCCCCATCGTTGTTTTGAAGGTACAAGTTGTCAGATCCAGAGCGAAGGGGAGGAAGTTTGGCGGCAAGGGATAGCAGCTCTCCCGCGTTGAGGAAAATTGTAAAGACCTACTGAGAAAAAAAATGTTTTTAGTTCCCCAACTTTGACTCAATAGTCAACCCCCTGCCACTATCGAAACAGCTCCGCATCCTTGCATTCACAGCGCGAATTCCATCTGGTGTTTTCAGTTACTCGGTAGAAAATGGCTAGTGTAAAAATTTGCAAGTAAGTATAGTATATTTCGATTGAAGCTTGGACGAAACGTATACGGCTCAAAAGCTTGTTGTTCCTTCGTTTAACAATAAGTACTAGTTTATTATTTATCGTACCTTGGAATTTTTTTCTTTGTATTGTGACTAAAAAAAAGAAAGTAAAGCTCTATAAAATTTAAACAGGGAATGTCGCGATTTTCAGTGCAACCTTTGTGGCACACTGCAACTTCGAACCACACGTGTAAACCACCTGCAACTTCAGTGCAATTTCAGCGCGAGAAACGTTGCAACGTTTTCAATATGTTCGAAACTTGATGCAACTTGACGGCGATTTTTCCCAAAAATGTGGCGAAGATGGCATATCAGAGGGGCACACTTGGGTCATTTTTCCAAGCGCACAGTTGTTTATAAGCTTGCAGGGCAAACAATATCAAACATGGGCGCAGGTGAAAAAAGGAAAAAGGGTTGAGTAGAGCAAATTGGAGCAAAAATAAATTTAAAGAAAAGGCAAAACAAAAAATAATAATTGTAAGACATTCAGTGTTTCATCGCCGCCATTTCGGTGATACATTTGTTTTTACAAGCCGTGTGTAAACGCTCTGTTGCCACCGCTACTGCTCAAACCTACCACGTTTCATATTGATGACAATGAAATCGCGCAAAAATTGCACTGAATGTGCACTGAAGTTGCAAGAGGTTCAATGGAGCCGAAACCGATTGTAGAATTGCACATGTTTTAGGTATCCTACTGATGAACAGTTACTGATTTGCATTTTATTTCAGAAACATCATAGTAGTCTGTACAGTTTCAATTTACATGCGCAATTTGAAGTTGCCGAGCGGTCGCGCGCGCAAAAATCGCGATAAAAATTACAACAAAAATTGCTAGTGACTAGTGTAAACAGGCCTTTAGATATGTAAGCTGTGTTTGATGTTGAGAACAGTTTTTGAATGCGTTTTTAAAGAAATGATTCAAAAAATTAACACCGAGAAAACGTAAAGGAACATTTGCGCCTGTCAGAGATCCTGAAAAACTGAAGCAGCTGTCATCCTCAGGCCAAAAGTAAGTCATCCTACAAAAATAGTTAATATACACCCAGTTTTTCTATTTTTCTTTAATTTTTAGAGATGTTTTTTGTGTAGTCAACATCTGTTGATCTTCAGAACTTAAGTTCAGCTTTACACTTCACAGAGCAACCAAAACAGAGCAATCCACGACCAACTCAACACCAAGAAAATTGACCCAGCTGTATGTACGTCGTAGGTTGAACTTTATCAAAATACTTTAGTACTACAATTTCATAATCTTTTGCGCCAACCTATGCCGGTCAACTTCTTGGGTAATACAGATAGTTCTATAGGGAACAGCTTCATTGGCTGTTTTTCAACATTTTTGTATTTAATTTGAGTTCTTTAGATTTTCTTAATTTGTATATATATTTTTTAAACGAAAAATGATATTATTCCCTTTGTCTACATAATAATTTTGTTCAGTGTTGTTTCATAATGCACAATTATGTTTGTTTAGTTTAATGCTGAGAATTTATGTTCCCTTCAAGAATTGCCACAGAAAGTTTCAGTCGATGAACTGGCTTTCCTTGTATTTCCTTGCGACCTCAATCAGCTAAATGGCCTGTCTTCTCTGTTCTTTGTGTTCTCGTGTTTAAATTTCATTTCAATAATACACCTTGCAATGTTCTTGATTTGGGCCATCGTGGTTGGAGTTAATACTATTTTCGTTTTCCTCTGTAGCACAATCTCTTTTTTGTTTTATCTTCTGTAGTATCTTAATCCATGGAATTGTCAATGATTGAGAAAAACTATGCAGAACATATTGTGATAGGTCAAAATTAGTTCGCCACTTGAGAGCTGAGCAGTGCGCGTTCAAACACACTGAACCATTCTGCACATTTACGCTAACTTTCAATCTACCTAATATCTCTTGTAGAATTACCTGGGCCTTTCAACATGTTATGTAGCGCAATAAGGTGACAAAATTATCGGCTTTTTTTCAGATTAATCTTAAAATATTCAAAAATATACGTAGTTAACAGCAAACTACAGTCGCCGAGCTAAAAACTATGCAAAGTTAGCAAGTTTCGTGACTCATCAGGGTCTTTGAATGATGCTGTCTTTGTTACCACTAAGCATTTGGATTCTTTCTTATGTATCCTTCCCCCAACAACTTCAAACCACGGTCAACAAGTAGAAAGAAAAAAAGGAAACGCTTTTTTTTGTTGTCAAATTAGAGTTGCTGTTAATAATGCTTTTTTCGGGTTACTGTCAAAGACATTATAATATTATAATTTTATTATCACAGTTTTCTTTTTCAGTCGAGAAACAGTCTTTGTCACCTTTTCCCGATTTCTTAAATCCACACCAAAACCCATTGACACATATTTTCCTTCATATACATTTAATGACAGTTTAAGATATTTTTCAGCTTGTCATAAGATGACATTTTGATATAAGGCCGGGTTCAAACGTCGCTCTTCTCTTGCATAGAATGTAATTGAAGATCTAGAGTCTTACTGTGTGGGAAATACAACGCTTAAACAATTAAGTTAACTGAACAGATGTGAAGTGAGTTCAACTTATGTCAAATATTGGACTACACTAGTCAAATCTACGGTAAAAGTTTGACAACTGGTTATAAAAAGTCGAACTTCACATGAGCCGAATGCAAAGCATTAATTTTGCGTGTTCATAAGTTCCTGTTTAACCGGTTTTTCTTTCCGAAATGCCATGCACAGAATGCGCTAGGTCTGAGTCGCTTCTTGCCTTTCAGTGGATCATGGCGTCCTCTGCTTCGTCTTGCAGCTCATGCATTCGAGCAACGAAGTATACTTGAATTGACTGCGGTATTTGTTATTGTATCAAGGAAAGTGGAACTAACTGGTTTGGAAATTTGGGCAGTCCGAAGCAGTACTTGGAAATAAACTTACGGTAAAGTAAAGTAACTAGCTAGCTAAACAATGAGTTCATATATGAAACAGATGACCGATCGGAAGCTTGGAAAAGCCTTCAGTTCAACTGTATAAAATCGAACTGATTTGCATTTAAGTATACGCCTCCAAAACGGGTTCATATGAGAACAGAGATCAGTTAAGTACTCGGAACAATCTATGAACGTACCTGTATGCGGACACACACTGAATTATAATACTGTTTTAAACCTCTCAAAAATCGTTCACACAGGAAACATCGGGTGCAAACAGTTTTAATAATGAACCCATACAACTACTTACTGATTCACATAACAGTTAAAACATCTAAGCAATTGAAAAAGTACAGTTAAAGCGATCAGTCTCACTCAAGAAATAGACATTTAATGGTAAGAAAGAGTGTATAAAAGGGAGAAGAGGCACAAAATAATACTTAAGAGTGTTTGGATCTCTTAATTGGGTAAAGGGTCAAATTGGCTTTGAAGCAGATCAAAATGGCAATACAGTACTTTTACTCCAGTTATGAGCACGTCTTTGACGATACTTGGAGAGCGTTAATGTTTATTGTTTATGCAAAGTTAGTTATTCAAATTAACGCCAGAGCCTTTACAGAAAAGGCCCAATTTTCTTCTTTTCCACTTTTTTTTTCATTTTAGTTTTCCTGTTTTAGCCTGCAAATACCAATGTTCTACTAACTGAAAGGACATTCCTTGCAGTTTTGCCTGGTTCACACTAGTGAGATAAACACAAGCACAACTACAATCGCCAGGCATACGGTTGTTGCATTAATTTTCATTCAGTTGTTGCATTAAATTCACAGCGAAGGTTTCAACGTGCATGTTTGTTGTTGTGAGCGTTGACGCACACTCTTAATAGTGTTGTATTAGAAACAAAGCGATATAACCATAGACCAGATAAAGGGACTACCGGTTGCTAAACCACCACGAGAAGTGACATATGTTGTGACGAACAACGATGATCTTCACTCAACCCAGAAAGGCAGAATGGAGTTCTGTTTCCGATACACCTGTGTGCTGCACGGCTTATACGACGTACGCGCTATTCCTTATAAGAACAAACTTTATATTAAAACACCTAGAAGTTTAAGAAAATTACTCAATCCTTGTACACAGATTAAGATGTACATAAAAACAAAATTTGTCCAAATTTAGCTTGGTCCTGAAGCGCTGGAAGAGTGATAAGCAATCTTGTCACGTTCGCGGACGCTGTATTGACAGTTTCAAGGTTTTTTGCTGGATTAAACAATAGCAAACACATATTTCTTAGTGCTTTTTATTTATTTGTTTACTTATCAGTTATTTATTTATTAATATATGAATCCAGTTCAGTATATTTTACACGTGTTGTTCCTAGCAACTAACCCACCGTTTTAAAATATCAGTAAAATAAAACCAATTTAAGATCAATTTGAGGCTAAAAGAGCAAAAAAATTTAAAACAGGCCTAGCCTCATCCCCAGGCATTCTCCAATATCCGGCCGCTCTGTGCCTAATTGCTCAGCGTCTCGTTTCAAGATGGTGGAAGGTGAAGAACAGACCAGCCTCAGCCGAAAGATACTGGTTCTTATAAAAGAAAAAGGCAGACGAGGACTGTATGTGGCTCTGCGTATTGGATGTTATTTTTTATGGTTCATTTTCAAGCTCAAAGCCTTGCAATTACGATTATATGAAGAATTAACCTCAGAGGTAGTAAGCCACTTTGCAATAAAAGCGTCACTTGCTCGCAATTATCATTAAAAGCCCGCTTACCTTGAGCAAGTAGTTGATTCAACACCTGAGGCCTGCTTCAAACACCGTAAACTCTTTTTTTTCCCAAGAATGTACTTTATAAGAATATTAAGGCTGAAATTGGCCAAATGTTCAGAGTATTTTTAAAATGTTTCTGAGGTTCAGGTTTCGTTAAGAATATAATTTTTCATGTGACGTTTTGAAAAAAAACCTAAACTGACAATGTGTACTGCAAATGCACTCTAATCCCAAATTGCAAGGCCATCAAAAACAAATAAGAAAACAGAATCAGCCATGTAAGCATACATGTACTGTATTGCGTGTCCATAGATCTATTACCGTTAAAGCGGTTTTTATGTTATTCATGTCACCGATATTCCCGAAACCAAGAATATTCGTAAGGATATTTCAGCTTAAAAGCGGCAAAAAATTAGATTATCCAGCCTCGGTCCGAAAAACGATATTCTTATAAAAAAAAAAGAGAGTATTTGTATCAAACTTAATGGCTGAATTCAATGTGATAGAAACGGTAAAAATACGGTGTTTGAAGCAGGCCTTAATTAAGATGCCGGGAAACGCAAGCAAGATTGCGTGATCTTCGCCTGATCCGCCTGAACCAATCACATGCAAGCACTTACGTACCTCAAGTCCAGTCCACACGCGGTATATCCTATGCCTGGACGATATGTGGATGCCGGTTACTTACTTACTTATTTATTTATTTATTTATTTATTTATTTATTTATTTATATCTCACTGATATGGTGGCTCTGCTCGATAAACAGAGCCACAAGAAAGCGTGTAACGACAAAATCATGGTCACTCCTTGCGGGAGGGCGACAAAAGGAAGAATTATTGTCTTCGAGCACGCCACTGAAGTGGGCAAAAACATTTTTAAAATGTTGCACAATACAATAGTACCAGCCTGTTGGCTGATTATATTTAGAAAACGTAATGTACGTCGACAAAAACAAAGATTATGTTTCTATAAGATACATCCCTACCGTTCACCCCTTCGGAAACACTTCGCTACTGCCAAATCAGTTTTGCGAAGCAAGTATAAGTTTGAGAGTTACAAACGAGGGCTATAAAGAAATTTTGATTCGCAAATATCCTCAAAAATAACAGACTCCGATTGACCCCTCTCCCGGTCGATTTAATAGCTAAAATAACTTGGCTGTTCCTGAATTAAAACGGGTGTTCATTTTCAGGTTTTCCTTACAATGGCGGAAGTGAACCTCACAAACCAAACATTTTACAATCGTCCCCGGTGTTTCGGCTCATCGAAATCCGTTGAAATTGCACTCTACTTAACTTTGATGACTTTTTCCTTGACGGGAAACGGGCTTGTTGTAGCTGTATTCTACAGAAACAGAACTCTGAGAACATCCGTGCACTATTTCATAGTGAACATGGCCATCTCTGATTTAATAATTCCTGTGATTACTCTGCCATTGTTGATAACTGTAACATATCATGACAGCACCTGGTTGGTGGACAACGTACTCGGCACTATTCTGTGTAAACTTAAAATGATTACCTTGCGTGTATCTATTGGGGTCTCCATATTCAGCATGACAGCGATTGCAGTGGACAGATTTCGTGCCGTTTTGTATCCCTTGAAGGCCGCTGCATCATCTCAAAACAAACGTCAGCTAATAATAGCTCTAACATGGATCGCTTCCGTGGCACTCCAAACTCATGTAGTTTACGCAGCAAAGGTTGTTCCTCGTGATACTGGACTGTATTGTATCATCCAATGGGAGCCACCAAGGTACACGTGGAAAATGCAGCTGATAACCTGGTTACTAATGGTTTCGATGACCTCTGTCTCTGCTATCGTGTTAACCGTCTTGTATTCAAGTATTATAATCTCTCTTCAGAGACAGAAAATCAAACTTCACTTCGCAAAAGAAATAACTAAGAAAAGAGAGAGTAGAAACCGTAAAATAACATACATGCTTGTAACCGTAGTTGTTATATTTTACGCTGTGTGGATTCCGTACAATGTCTTGTTTTACTACAACAGTCTTAAACCTCGAATAAAGTTACCGTGCTTTTTCGTCTGGCTTGCCTATCTGCTCCCTCTCTTGTTCCCTGTGTTTAACCCCGTGGTGTACTACAAATTCAATGAAGAATATCGACAGGGTTTCCGAGAGCTCTTGTGTTGTCTATGGCCTTGTATCAACAAGTGCAAAGAGTGTTTACAGCTTTCACAAGTTTCAGTCGCAACCCAAGATGAGAGCAATGCTCATAATGCCGAAAATGTGAACTATGCCATGGAAAACATTGAACTGCAGGAACAATGATAAGTTGGTAGAAACCCTGGTTAAAGAACAGACATTTTACAAACCTTTGCCATTCTTTTTGTATGTAGTTTTCTTGTCACCTCCAGAGGAGTAGGTAAGTTATAAGATGAATCAAAACATAATACTTGGAGGCGTTATGTAATGCATGTTAACTGAATAAAACCCTTTCGTTTTCTGTTCTTACTTATCCCTCTCTCAGGTCATGTTCAGTATCTCCCTTACCCTTTCAGAAAGGGGAGATTGTATTGACCCCTGCCCTATCCTTAATTTAGCTAGTTAATTATCGATTGACTTGAAACTTTGCATGGACATAGCTAACTTGGTAAATTATTTAAAAGGATGGCATAGTTTAATAACACAAAAAGAAATTATGACTTCCCCAAACGTTCAGCTGTGTCATGCTTATTATTTTACGTTTACAATCAACATTTGGTATCCGAAAGTCACGACTCCTCGAAGGTAACGTCATTCAATGACTGCTAAAGTGGAAAATAACAAGGGCCGTTACTTTCGGAGTTCTGCGTTATCAATCTTCAATTGCGCTTAACTGGAACTAAATCGAACACGTTGTAATATTCCACGCAAATTTTGTCCAAACTAACAAACATGTAAATAAGCCAAACAATTTCCAATGCCATAAATAAACGGCCGTTCACAAAACGGCAGACTTTGCTTATACCTGAAGAATGATATTTTAAAGCTAGGATTTTTTATCAAGTTTATCAGTGGATACGTTCTAATTAGACTGCGAGTTACACAATGTTTTGCGGATTTGTGGACATAAAATCTGCGTGACCACAAAGGATAGCGCACTTCAAAACCAAAACACTGTTAAAAATCTACTCTGTGGTTCTTAAGTTTTTTGAACATTTATTAGAGAAAGTGATAACCCGTTGTTGTCAAATGCCTTGCTATCTGAGGTCGAACTTGATAAAAGTGGCAAATTTTCGTGGTTTACTCTATTTAGATATCTATGTAAGCTCTGTAATTTGGACATTGAAAAATTAAAACGAATGCAAAACGGGATTAATTACACTAAACT
>JAOBRG010372869.1:0-11679 GCA_027574985.1 Umimayanthus nakama
GGGGGGGGGTGCGTTCCTCAAGAACCGGGACCAAATAGCCAACGTTTGAATGAATCGCTATGCTATTTTCAAAAACATCCAGCATGGAGTGTCCAACTCACGGACTTTGAAATTCAATTTATTCGGGACGACCTTTAATAGTGCGGGAAACTTAAACGAGCGCCGAAGGTGCGAGACGTTAGGGGGTCTGGGGGCATGCCCCCCCAGAAAATTTTTAAATCTGAAAGCTTTAACACGCCGTTTCCAGCACTCTCAGGCCGATGGTTGTGTCAAAAAGCTTCCTAAAAAGGATTGTTTTCTTCTTAACTTTGAGAAAAAGAGTGTTATCATCAGCTGTATTTTCGAAATCGATTTAATCGTTGTCACACACCTTTTAATGCTCGCAAAATACGATACCAGTTTCTTACGAAGGACCAAAAAGTGCACAGTGTAGTTTTATCTTCCGTACGTTGACGTTTAGCGAGTTTACAGTCAGCTCGCTGGGAAAAAGATTGGTCATTAGTGTCTCACATGTTCATGGTGTTAAAGAATCGGTGAATTAGCAGCAAAACGTTTGATTTGAAAATGCTGGGAAGATAGAAAGCCCTCCGATCGAGCAGGCCAGCATTTGTTATGTGATCTTATTTTGTAGTTCTTACGTCATTCATCAGGACTACAACTCGGAGTTCCTTCGGATGTTCAAGTTAAGCGGTTTGTTAAACTGCTGACAAACATTTTGATAATCTAGCAAAAATATAGTTCACTGTTTTACTGCTCGTTGGCTTGTGAGAGCTGTTCTTCAAAACTGGGCTACTCAAGCTCCGACTAAAATCGAATCGGGATTTGGGGTTTGAAGTATAGTCGGGCCATTCTCGCCTAATTCGTAACGGGTGATCACTCTGCTTTGGTTTTTGAGTGGTCCGAGGGCATGCTCATACGGAAAAATAAGAAATTTGAAGTCTTCAAACTGCTGGAAATGCAACAAAATCATCAATCCTACCATCACCGCGTTATTTTCTTCAATTTAAGTCTTTTACGGACCCATCAGGCGGACCTTTTTGGCTCTTGGGGGGGTGCGTGCGCACCCCGCGCACCCCCCCCTGCCTACGGGCCTGCAGACATCAATAATTAGCAGTTAAACAATCCAGACAGCAAAAATAAATAAGAACAACAAAAGCCATGATTAATATGTTTAGGAAACATCCCACCGGTCTCAATATCGTCATTTCTGCAATCAAATTTTCTACTCTCACATACAATTGATCGATTAGCTTCGATTATTTTCTAAGACCCCGTCCACACTAAACTTTTTCATTTTTCAAGAAGAGAACAAAATATCATAAAGCTTCGTATCTTCTTTGGGTGAAAAAAACAACTCGGTCGAAGCTCGTTCAAACCTAGACGATTCTGGATAAGACCAGGACGAACTTCAGCGTAGTGGGACAACTTTAATTTGTGGCGAGAGAAGTAATAGAGAAAGAATCGGGAGGGAGATTATAAGAAAATATAAGATTCAAGAGTGTTTTCAATACAGATGGATATGCGTTGTAGTGCGGACGGGCGAAAACGATACGAAAACGATTAGTGTGGAAGCGAATCGTTTTGAAAACGGAGCGAAGCAGTACCGTTTTCATTTGAAAACGGTGTAGTGTGGACGGGGTCTAAATAGTCATACTGAGTTATATATCGCGATCTATACCTTCGTACAAGTAAAGACTAATGTAAGACTCTTAACCGACGGAAGCAGGGTACACCTTTCCCTATTGCATTTTTTGGTAGTTTTAGGCACTAGGAAACCTTTTGACTTTTCCCAAAACTTTTGTGCAGACGCTCTGATGATCTCGGTTCATGTCAGTACCATTTTACATTTCCACAGCAACATTTTTTTTCATTTTAGTGGCAAGTTCAGTATAAGAAACAAACATTACAGTAACTTTTAGTCACCTATAAATTATTACATGTCTTTTAGATAATCAAGTAATTTTTACTAAAGCACATCCAGCTGATCTGGCTCCATGACGTCACGGGAAAAACGTGTTATCATCGCGCCCGACTCTCGTTGAAACTTAATAAACTTTTGAATGCAAGATTGAGCCGAATCAACTGTAAATAAACCGAAATAAACAACAACCGACACGGTAGTCTCGTGAACTTTGATCGCACACAGAAAAGCATGCTTTGGGGACTAGGAATGACGTTTTTTCCGCTTTCTCGCACCTGATTGGCTAGTTTCATAGTCTCAGATCAGCTGGATTTAACACCTTATTATTTCCTGATATCAACATAGAACTATTTAATTACGCTGTAAATAACTAGTCCGCCAACTTTTCACCAGCCCCTCATCCACGTTAACATTACTTTTGTAACTTTGTTTTGTGTTGTTTTTGCTTTTTGTTGTGACCTGAATGTAGTACATGTAACAAAACCCCAAATAAATAGACCCACGAGGTTCTTTGTTCCAGATTAAGTTTATTTTCTTGTTGTCAGGTTTACTTATTTATACGGTCAGTAAATTTTAACTCATTTATATATTTTGAAAACAAAAACTTCACCACCCCCACAACATATCCCTCCTCTGATATCCCTCTAAAACCACCGAGCGCCCCCCCCTGAACATAAGAGGAGCAATTGGAACCTAGTCTCCCGCGGCTAAAGCTAGACAAAATCAAGATGGCGCCAACATAAAAACAAAAACATTGACCTTTCTTGCATGAATACCCGCAATACCCCAGTGATACTTTTATTGCATCTTTAAAAACATGTAGCGCAGGGAACATAACACGATTGGCCTAGTAAAGGATGGACAGTGGCGGAAACTCACACCTTCGTAACCATCACTGGCAACTACCGGTCGTCTGGTCCGGTTTTGTCAGATTTAATGAGACCAGCAAATTATTTCAGTTGTTGGAAACAGACTATGCGGTTCTTAGTCGGTCAATTACTCATTGCCTTAAATCCGTCAAGTTGAGGGTACATCTTAATCCAGAGGTTCAGGTTTGTTTCAAAGTTCACTTTGATCAGTGCGGCGACCGTTAAAGTTAATTGCTAGCCGTTATAGTCAATTTTTGTGCTGAAAAATCTCTCTACACAGCTAGTGCCAATGCTTTTGCTAATTTTGTTGTTGTAAAACATGACTTCAAGTATTGTATTTAAGTAGAACATAAGATCTAGAGCAGGATTCACTGTTGTAACAGTCGGTAGCAAAACTGGAAAATATCGATTATTTACACAATTGGTTCAGGTACGCATGATCGCGACAGTACTGCAGCCACAGATTAATTACGACGGGTGATTTTATACATGCTATTAAAAGGCAATAGATAACACTTACACATGCTTTGTTAGTTTCTCAAGAACTGCCCGCTCATTTGAAAATCGCCGGTTTTAAAAGCTGCACTTTTCAGTTCTTGTCAAATTGGTCATTACCAACCTTATTCTTAAAAAGTTTGCGTAGTTCTGAATTCGTTATTTCTGAAACAAACCCACTCATGAGTAAGAGAAAGAGTTGTACTTTACGGTTTTAGCGCAAAATCTGTCCGAGCTTTCATGATGTAGGAACAACATTCTTCCTAAAATGCCCTAATTTTCGTGATATTTGAGCGCATTTTTGTCCAAAACAAAACAATTCACCGTTTGCGCATGCGCAGTGCGCGATGACCAAAAGAAGGTTGCCATGCATAATAACTTGCTATAGTCTATCTTCAGGCAAAGTTTCATCAAAATCTGAGATTTGGCCTGTGCCACTTTTTTTCGATTTTGCCTGGTTTTCTCGTGGACACACTCTTAACTTTTCTCTTGAAATACTATCCTAGTTTGCATGTGGTGAAAAGATTATCGAACTAGCACCTTTTAATAGCTTGAAACTTGGAGAAAACCAACGAGTAATTTTTAGTCTCTCTGACATGATTCAGTAGACCCTTTTCCTGTTGTCACGATTACTAGCCGGGTATGTTACCACTACACTACCTCGACAACCATGCTGGCAACATAGTTATCTTACGGAGTGTGGACATGAACGTGAGTTTTCCCGGCAGTTTTTTCTTAGGGTTGTATGGGAAAGCCTATAACTCTTAACGCGTACCTTTCGACCTACGGATCAAGTTAATGATTCACAGGATAAACCAACTTAGGAATCAGGAATCCTTAGGTCGAAAGGTACAAAGTAAAGTTATAACACAGTCAGTGTACATACGTATCTACTTAAACATGCATTTGTTTAAGTTTATAAAGAGAAAGTACACGGCGTATGTTTGCTTTTGTCTTTTGCTGCTCAAAAACAAACACCTTGAAGCATGAAAAAAAGGGAATTGGTATACGCAATAGTCTGTAGCTACTTTCAGATATCAAAGTCTCTAAAGCAATGTGGCAATAGTAAAGTTGTCTTATCAAACTATACAGCATCCTGCCAGCCAAAAGGAATTTATATTCCGGCAGGTTGTTCATAAAGTCCTTGGAAGCCCATGCATACCAACTTGAAAACCATTGAAGTTAGTTTTTGGCGGTTAAAATGGTACACTAGCGCCTGCACACGTGTTTCTATTTCTCCAGTGAACCCTTTACTCTAATCGTAAAAATGTTCATCACAAAAAGCAACTATCTAGCTAAAAATCGAATGGCTTCTTTCTCGTTTCAAAGCTCGATCGTATTTTATTCGTCTATACAACTTCAATTAATCGTTACTTCAGTTCCTGAAAGAGTGTGCAAACCCTGACTACATCGGTATCTCTAGATTCCTAACCGTGTCGTCCAAGAGTTCCAGTTTTAAAAATTGTTCACGTTTTGGCTCCTGGTTTGAACTTTAGGTTAAATTTAAACTGTCAACTGATATATTGGCACCTAACTTTCCAATTGAGCAAGAACGATACAAAGCGACAACCACGAGATCAATAGAACCTGCTAGAATAAGGGCGAATTAAATTCATCGTGTTTTGCTTTTCATTTTATAAATGGTTAAATTAGGTGGTTAAATTTAACCCTATTCCGCCTGGGGGGGGGCCTTTGATGCCCGCGGCAACTTTGAATAGCTCGCAATTTTAGACGATTGAAGATAATCCCTCCATATCATAGGAGTTTTCCTCAAATTTATCTGGTAGTTTGGTGATGTAGTAAAATTTTGGTTATGGGGTCTGCTGTTGCCATGGCAACAGCATTTTGGAGGGCATGTTTAGCTGAAATTTGGATTTCTTGTTTATTTTTTACACTAAACTGGATTGTGATGCTTGGGATCAAGTAACTTGGTAACTTTGAACACTTTAGTTTTAAGAAAAAAGTTATCTGAGGTTTTTGCGGCCGAACTGTGACGTCATCGATGACGTCATGCAAATAAAAGGGCAAAACGTAAAATCTGGCAAATGACGTAATAATAGTTTAATTTTTGCTTTCCGATTTCTTTCATTTCCGAATTTTGGTTTGTTTGGTTAACCCTATTTAATGAATAAGGTTAAAAATATGCTCATCTTTTATCACAATTGGCATTTAACGAGTACCAAATCCGCAACTTCCGGTTTCGCATTTTTCATTTCTCTAAATCCTTTGTATCTCTGCAAAACAAATCATTCAAATTATTTAAATGGCCTAAAATCAAAGTTTATTGTTCAACGTATTGATCAAGTGCTTTTAATCAAGAGTTTTTGGCTGTGTTGGCCTTCTGCACAAATATTAGAAGAAATAACTGAAAAACACTGATTTTGGGGAAAATGACGTCACTATGACGTCATGATGACGTCATATTACCATGAATCCTATTCAAATTAATTAGGTAATCAAGTTCTATCTAACCTCCAAGTTTCATGACAATAGCGGTAATACTTTCGGATTTATGAAGGATGGGGGGGCATTTGAAGCCCCCCCCAGGCCCAGGAACTCCAAAAAAGCCCAGGCAGAATAGGGTTAAGTCAATGCACTACCACTTTTACATCTTTCTTTGTTATTTGATTTTGCGAGTTTTTTCTAATTTACAAGTGATCACTCTATTGTCGAGTTTACTCGAAATCTTTGCAAAGACATGATGGAGTATTGTTGTAATACAAATGCGTACTTGTAAAACAGTTAAATTAGTATTCAAAGTGTGCCTTTGAAACTGCCAATGAATTTCTATAGTCATTGTTCTTCTTTCTGATTGGGGACCTATTTTCATTTCGTTTCAAATTAAACACTGCTGTAATGTTCTTAAATCAGATCCAGTTTTAGTAGTTTTGGTAGAACGAACAAGCAAAGCATTGGAGCACGTGTAAAGGCTGTAATTCTAGACCATCTTGAAATGGTTTTGTTTGTGCTTCCGGTTATTTAATCCAGGTGTTTATTTTTAGACTTTCTCTTTCTACAATATTCGTGGGCACGTGTCCCAGTTCAGAGGACTTAGAAGAATCGATGTATTGTTTGTCAAAAAGGGCGGTCTACAGGGCAACCCCATTGTTTTACAGGGGCAGCATAGCATATTGCTATGTACAATACTTGTTATAGTGTCCCTACTTTTTTGCGTTCATTTGAAGAACAGAGTGTTCGGGTCAAGTTAAAATATCATTTAGCAATTTTTTTTCACCAATCTTGTTTATTCAAGAGTTAGTTCAACCAGGAGTGGGAGAAGGATGTGCTGCATGTTTGAGTACTAACTTGAGGTGATAACTCTTTGAAGAACTTAGACTTGCTGTATTGCCTGTGCATTATAGCGTGAGTAAAGAAGAGCTAAGTGCTGGCTAAACACTTTTAAAAACGCGATCCGATGAGATTGGGTCTTCCACTCGATGCATTGAAGTTGGTTCAAATTTCTTTTTTGAATGTTGTAACCAGTATACTCTGGATAGAGTGTTTCCACGATCTTCGTTTAATGCCTGGTTAACACTTGCGACATAATTAAGAACAAGCATAAGAAACTTAGCTAACAAGACTTTGTCTTTTCCTTTGTTGTTTAATTTTCTTAAGTTTTGGCATATTCTTATTACGCAAGTTTAAACCAGGCTTTAGGTAGAGAAAAATGAAAGGCGCAGCGTATCAGATTTGATACAGGCTCCGTCTTAAGGTTACCGTTCATGTTGGAACGGAGCGAAACTTCAAAATTGAGATTTTCGCAGAAAATAAATATAAATAAGACAAACTTCTAGTAAAAAAAAAGTGTTTTTCAATACGTCGAATAGTTTGCGAGATATGACGAACGAAAGTTTTTACCGGAAGTAAAATTGTATGACGCGCGGTGTACTTTGGGAGTGAACTTCTCGAGACATGTTTTGGCTAAAACTCAATTTTTAATCTAATGCTGTCAAGTTTGGCAAGTTGATAAAACAATAGTCGAGGATGAAAACTGTCCCGGCGAATTTTGAAATTCTATTCCAATAATTTTTTATGATTCAAACAAGTCAGTTTTGTGTGCTGCAAATAGGGAACTTTCTTCAAATGCCTGCAGAAAACTAATGACGCGTACAATTAAAAATCGCCAGGACGAAATTAGAGTAAAAATTGTGCTGAATCTCATAAACAAACTAAAAATGGTTGAAATTGAAATTGACAGCCGCATTGACGTCTTGAAGTAAAGTATCTTGGTTGAGTTATGATTCTCGCATTCGTTAATTATTCACAATTTTTGAACAATCTTTTCACTATCATTTAGATAATTTCATAAGCTTTCCATTTATATATAGGTTTGTGAGTGTCTGATGCGTATTAACGAGGTTACATACGAAAAACTTGAAACACCGCCCAAAGTAAACGGTAACCTTAAGGATCTTATTGAAGGGGTACGTGGGGCATATCTCTGAGGTAGCAGTGAATGTTAACATGGCAAGTTCTTTGATTTTATACTTCGTAGTACTATGTCGAAGTTGGGGAACCACAAACTTAAAGAAGCTCTTTTCTTCTTATGACCGGCAGCACTTTGACTAAACACGTGACGTTTCGTTTACATTACAGAAACCAAGACGTGTTTGTTTCTCCTTCTCCATTTATTTAATTTCGTTTTAAGCTACAGAATTCTTTAATCGCTTTGTTTACGAGATTGTTGTCTTCGGCTTTCTTGTGCCTTGTCTGACTTATCGTTCCACTGCATTACCCATTTACCAAGCACCGTTTGGAGTGAAACGCGTCGATCAGGTCAGCCAGTTAAACCTTGCAAGGCACTGTCCTCTGTGAAGAAAAAAGTTAAGGCTTCAATGTTAAAAGTGAACCTTGATTTACTTTTGGCAGAAATGTAAACTAACCACCGGGAACGTTTCGGAGTAGGGGGTGGGAAGGTGATCACCTTTAGCCGTCTGAAATTGGACATGTTTTTTGGATGGAATCGTAGGGCGTGTGATCAGGGACTTTACAGCTTTGTCCACGGGTTTACATTACCAGCACGTAGTTCGAACCTACATTTGGGATGACAAATAGGCATATACTGGTGTCCATCGAGGTTTCACAATGTTGTGTAAACAATACCCTATTCTAAAACCTGTTATAGCCCCACCCCCTTTAAAACCCTTTAACATTTAAGATATGGTAGCACATGCTTCATTTTTTACAGAGACTTTGTGGTTATTTACAAAACCGTAAGAAAGTTGCAAATTCATTAAAAACACACATTGCAATGTTTAAACATAATGAATGAAACGCTATCTAATTTTCTGCTACTACTATAAATCAGAAGTTGAATTCGGTTTTTCAAGACAACTGCAAGAGGAGCAGCATTAAGCTTTCCTGGGGCAATGGCTAGGCTCTAAGCATTTTCTTGAAATAAGAAACAGTTCTATATTCTTAAACAAAACTATGTAGAAGCATTAAACTCTAGACATCAACAGTTTTATAGTCGTGACATACCGGGCAGATGAAATTGCAAAACTTTTTGCTTCTAAAAATGTGTCCGTTTCCCCTACACCCTCCGTAAGTAAACTGCTCGCACTTCCCGGAGGACGAGTTGTAGTAGAACCTCCTGAAGCCCGCCCTGCAGGGACCAGTCACTCCAGCCAGGTAACACTGAGAATGAATAAAAGGAAATGAAATGGTTTAAATGGGATCAGAACAAAATAAATTTAAACGAGTTAAAGTAAGATTAAATTAGGTGAGAACGAGATGTTATGAGGTGCGTTGAGACAAAATGATACGAGATAAGATATGATGAAACAGGTTATGAGAATGGGGTGATACGAAATTTAATGGGATAAAATGAGAAATGTTATGATGTGAAATGATATGACATGACATTGTATGGTATGATATGATTCGAGTTCATATGATATGATATGATATGTTATGACATGATATGATACGTTATGACATGACATGATATGACAAGATATGACGTAATATGATATGGTATGATATGATATAATATAACATGACATGACATGACATAATATGATATGGTTTAAAGTGATATGATATGACGTGATGTGATATCATGTGATATGATATAAATTGATAGGATGTGGTATGATCTGATATGATAGGATAGGATAAAGGAAGATATTACCACCTTCCCAGCATCCTATGCGCCTAAGTACTCGCGGAAATTTTTGTTGGCGGCCACGAAAAGTGTATTTAAAGCAACATTTAGTTGGTTTTTTCAGCACTGTTATTACCGTATATGGCAAGTGTGTTACATATTTCAGCAACGTTACTATATTTTTTCGTATTTAACGTGTATTAGTAAAAAACATTTAATGTCTTTGACCAGTTTTAATGCTTTGTTACAAGCCCACTTGAGCTGTTCGCTTTCAAATTGAACAGAATAATCTATCTAAGTTAGATTAAATTACTTAGATTATATGTGTTAAATCAAGGTGAGAAGCAATAGAAATTTTAAAATGTTAGATCATGATATGATATATGATATGAATGCAACGAGTCATTTCCAATACTCTCTCAGCTGTACCTACCTTGCATGTTTTTTCGCAATCCGCCTTAGTTTGAAAGTTATTTCCGGTCGGACGGCATCCGCCATATATGAACCGCTTGCAAGATTCAGTTTTCCTGTCAAAGTAGTATCTTGGAAAATAGCCGTAGCATACGAGTCCTGGCGACGTATTTGGCTGAAGGCATCTTGGGAAATCTATCCCTGTGGAGGAATCAAACCCTTCAGTTGAGGCACCGTTAGTCCTTATGAGGATTACTTGGTTGGTAAATACAAGACATTTCTTCTAAATAAAGGAAAAAATACACGGTGTGTTCTGCTTTAAAATATGTTATAGTCACTCAGTGGAATTGGAAAGGTATGCAGGTTATGTAGCAAAACTTCAGAGAGCAGTAAAATATTAAAGTCTGAGCTTGTCTATTTGTAACCATCTGTGACGTTGCTCCTAAATATCTGCTTTGGCTCCATGAACTTGAAAATGCTCCTATGCTAAGCATAAACCATTTATTTTAGAACACTTTCACTTTGTTGAGTATATATGTAAGACTAAAGAATTTTCGCCGTTCATCAATTAGGTTTGTTTGTTTGTTTTGGTAACTCCTGATTCCACAGCAAAACTGAGTACGCTCCTCCTCTAGCATCTCTTGATCGTCATTTCCATTTTTTGTTTGCCGTTTTGCATGCGTCTATCGAATTCAAGATCCATGCTTTCGTCATTCAATAAACGCGCGAAAATCGCCAGCTTTGTTCTAATATTCCTGCAAAGGGGGAACGCAGTATAATATGTAATGTGAACTTACCAGCAACAAGCACGCCAGTTATGGCCAGGAGCAGAAAAATTCCAAATAGAATCTTCATGTTTTTTCCAGTATCCGTGGAAGAACAAGCAATCTCAGTTTGTCACAATCACTGGGTAATTAAAAGAGGAAGTCAATAACTCGCAAAAAATCAATCTTGCTTTTCTATTGGTGATTCGACAGGCATTGATGAAATTTCTTGACACAGAAAGTACCAGATAAAACTTTGCTCCCATATATTGCAAAAAAGGTGAAAATAGAACTAATGCCAAGCAGAGTTATTCGTTTAAATGAGAGAAGACAAAAAAAATAGGGCTCATTTATATCATTACGATGTACGCTTTAAGTAACGAAGCCAGTGAAAGAAGTACAGTGTCCTCGCAATTTTTGGATCATCATAGTTTGACTATAATAAATATGATTATTTTCTAAGCCGCTGTCAATATTGGAGTGATGACAGAAAGGATGAAGTCAATACGTGTCCGTTTTCTGGGGCCTAGCGTTTTAGTAACAAATATCAGGATTTCATGTGACCTTGGCCCCCCCCCCCCCCCTTTAAATTTCGCGTGTCTGTTTTTGTAGACAAGTTGTTTTACCAAGATTTAAGGTGAGCTTACAAGAAAATTTGCTACAAATCAAAAATATTTCTTGCTTATTGTCCTAGAACATCAGTTCAGTGTTTTTCAGAAACAAATTTTGATGCAATACAATAATTTAAAACCGTTTTGCAGAACATTAAGGTTACAGAATATGACAAAAGCTTTAATTTTCTGTTTTTTACTATTTTCGATTTCTGAGTTCTACAAATAAAGTGCAATCTTTTAGTGAAAACCGCTTCTCGATTACTTTAAAACTAATGGAGATATGAAGCAAAATGTTCTTTTATCCTTTCATTTTTCGCGGGAAATGTATTTACTTTCGTGTCAAAGCTTTCACGGTTGGGTGCGTAGACGTGACCTCCGTAACTGCACGCGACAATAGATACCAAACCATTTTCATCGTCTCCGATTACAACAAAGCACATGATTGGTTGAAGCTAACTAGATTTCATGTATTCAGGAAGTGGGTGGGTCAGAAATGTAA
>JAOBRG010372891.1:0-11679 GCA_027574985.1 Umimayanthus nakama
CACAATCATTTAGTTTCATAAAACATCCCTATCCCCACAAAAACATGAAAATTTGAAATTTTATTTTGCAACACTAATGAGAAATACCAGAGCAGGGCTTAAATGGTACACTGTTATTTTGAAAACAAAATTGCTGCAAGTGGAAAAAATCAACTAAAAACCTAAAAAACAAGAACTCGTCTGATAATCTGCAAAACAAAACTGTTAATTAAAACTATAAATGAAGAGCTTGGTGCAAAAACGGTCTAAGTGATAATTTTTGGCGACTTTAAAATACTGAGAAATTTGGTTTTTTTTTTCACAGCTAAACCTACATAGCAAATAAATTTATTTTAAAGTCCCATCAACCAAGGGTAAGAACAGATTGAAGTGTTTTTACCACCAGCAGGAATTGAAGCCGGAATTTCTCGGCATTTTTGGAAGCTTTTCTTTCCTGGTCAAAAGTATGCTAAATTGGTGTTCTTTGGGCTGAAGTTCTATTTGTATTGCAAGAATGTATTGACTACCTAACATGAGGTCCTTTGGTCATTGTGGCATTGCAGGAAGATAGATAATTTCGAGGTTTTGTGAAGGGGGTCCAAAATCGTCACTTAGGCCATTTTTGCACCTGAAGCTCTTCAAATGTATTTTGATTCACAAAATACTATGTAAACCCCTAAACTGAACTTCTGTCTTCCCCAATACTCACCAACAGGAAACCAAAGTCCTGTGTCCCTCAGATAACTGTTCAGTTGGTTTCTTGTAACTCCAGGCTCCACAGTGCAGTCAAAATCTTCCTCATTCACTTCCACAATGTTGTTTATTTTGCTTAAGTCAATACAAACACCACCCTGACAGGTCAAAAACACTGCTCAGTCTGTAGTTTGAGATTATACATACTGTAATATATTAACACAATCCATGTAGCCTTGGCTAAGTACATCATTTGTTTCTTTCCAACTCTTTGTAATATTTAAGTGGCAGGTACATTTGTAGTAAGTCTTGAGAAAAAATTATCTTTTTGTGATTACTTGGGTGGTGTGATTATACAATTGTACAGATATATCAAGCAGTTACTTGCAGACAGTACTAAAACAGTGTTCTAGCAGAGATGTTGGTAGCCTGAAGCCAAGAACACTTAACCAATACTAATTTTCCATTGTTAAGGTCCACCAACATGTACATTTATGTAGTTTTTAACTTCTCTTTTCTTTGACTGCTTCTGTTCACAAATGTAGTGTTGAGATTGACTTTAAGCAATGTTAACCCCTCCCCCACCTTTCTGTCCATTGGGTTTCTTGATACTGTAGGTACATGTACATCATTTTGATAGTGAAAGTCAATGATACCTTGGATGCTCCAATGCCACCTTCAAGTCCTGTCCCTGTGCCGTAGGGAATCATTGGAATGTTGTGTTTATTACAGATCTTGGCCACTTCACTGACCTGCCGAGTATTACTGGGCCAAACAACGAGATCTGCAGGAAGGCATGGATGAAATGAAACATCCTTCCCATGGTGCTCCCTTATAGCCAGTGACGAGGCAACATTGGCTTCACCCACTACCGAAAGCAAACACTGCCTAACTTCTCTGTTGATTTCAAAATGAACCTACAGGGTGAAAAAAAGGACTTACATGTCAATTGTTACAGCTATAATTTTAATTTATAATACTGATATAATCAACAGTACAATTTAAGTTTGGAAGGAGATTGTATAGTGCTCAATCATTTAATTTAGCTAAAAAAATTTTGTAAGTCAGACTTAGACTTACATGTAAGATAAACAAATATTTTTGCTACCTGTTTACACGTTCAATTGTCTTAACGCATTGATTAAACTGCATGATCATGTACATAATTATTAGCAATATTTTTAAAAATGTAGCTCTCCTGACTTAATTTAATACACTGTAATATTGTCAAAATAAGAAAGGGAAGGCTGGAAAAGGATCGAGGAGGGTAGAAAAAAATTTGTGCTCCAAACTGAAGGGGGAGGGTGCAATACCCTATTGGGATCTAACCCAAATCTATCCCTTGCTGCACCAGTGTTTTCCCTTCGAATGGCTTGTCAAGGAAATATAATGCTGGAAAACTCTTAAACTTAAAAATGGGAATCGATGCATTCAGTGATGACAGTAGAAATGGCATGTTGAAATGCGTTGGATTTTGAATGAGAATTCAATATGTATGTGGCTTTAACAATTAGATGAAGATTAAATGTACTAAAAAATTCTGGCGAGGGTGGTCACAGTTTTCTTATTCAAGCCAAGGAGGGGGGGGGGGTAAGTTAACTGCATATGACAGCCCCCCCCTACTACTCGTAATAAGTTATATACGTTGCTAACATAACTAAAGACTTGCCTGAGATTTGACGCTAAAACACCTTGCAAGTATAGGAAAAACCACGGAGTTCGTGGTCAGTTTGTGACTTTGCTGGCACAAGAGGAAGCTGGTTGAACGAAAAGCTCGCCCAACCCGGGACGCCATCAGTTAGGAGACTCCTCCTGGACACCGTGGATTACAAGTTTCAGTTTACAGAACTGAGATTTTGTAATAAAGATTCAGCACATGTATGTCACTGACTTGAGTTTCGCTTGCAAGTACATGTTTTGGTTATAATTTGTACGAATCACCAGGCGTTTCTGTTATGCTCATGACGCGTTGAGCCTAGAGACTAGTTCCTAGGACCCCGTAGTACTCAGCATATTTCCAAAAGTTTCGAATACAATTTAATGGACCTGAAATAGAACGATGCGAAAAAGTTGTGATCAATTTTTTTGTTAATCTGATATGGTCAATCTGATACATGTGAAAACATAAAACCAGCTGAACAACTCGAAAGAGTAACCGAGCTACGACAGTTTTACATTTGATCTAGGCTTTTGCTTTTATTTCACTTATTATTCATAAGGAACTTAGGGTTTGGGCAACCTGTGCTCTCCGACCTTTCAGTGTTGTGGTTCTAAGTTTCTGGTTACAATAACACTTGTGTTTTTGGATCCTTTGATGCAAACTGATAAATGTTTGCAATGAAAGTGTTTTAATGTAAAAAACAAGGTGAACTTCTGGGGACTGGAAAGATTACACTGTCGTCGCTGTGTCGGATCATCCGGGCTGCAACTGCCAGCAAAATGTCCGTGCGACTTGTGACGTCGCGTCTGTTACACCGAGCTCCCCCTCGGCTGTGGTGGCGATCAGGATTCATAGCTTCCAAGTATACAAGAACATTTAGCTGTAGTCACGCTCAGGTTGGTTTTGGCTTTACATTCCTTTCCTAGACTGTCCACGAAAAGTAGCTTTGTGTAAATACTAAATGGTGTTTTTATAGACCTTTATTAAAAGGGGGGAAAGTTTTTCTGATGACAAGTGGCCCAGATTTTCCATTAAAGGGCATTACCCAAATGTGTACCTTGGCTCTCGGCTTTTCACCAGCCCGACAAAGGTTTTAAATGTTCATCTGAATCTGAATATTACGGTGCTTAGCACCAAGAACTGGTTATTTTGCACAGGGAAGTCAGCAGTCTGTTTATGAGCAATTAAGTGACTAGATTTGATAAGATCTTTGTTGTTAATTTGTTCTGTTAATAAGTTCTTGAAACTGTCCAGAGAGGGAGCATTTCTAATTTCAACTGGCAAATTGTTCCATTCGGGAATGGTTCGGGGAAGAAATGACGATTGGTAACAGTTCTTGTTGCTTCACACGTTTCTGAAGCCATAGTTTTATAACTCTGGGCCATGGGCCATTGGTTGATGACCGACAGTTGGATAAGCCATTTTTTCACGACATGCAGTGTGTTGCAAGGACCATTCCATACAACAGAACTATGCCATGATAACATCGCAGCAAAGGTCCCACACTTCCGATCATCTTGGGCAAATGTTCACTTTTCGGACAACTGCAATTTCTCAGCCTCAGGACTGTACATCTCAGTGTACAACAAATGGTGGAAAAAAAGTTTATTCACAAAAAGTTACATGTACTTCCAACCAGCATACACTATACCCCGGCCCAGGGCCCCACTCAGACCCTGTCCATACAAAACCGAATCTCAATCCGGGTGATTGAAACCACATACAAATTTTTGCATCCACATGAATCAGCAAAACTTGCAAATTTAAAAAATTCACTATGGAGAGTGGTTTCAAAAAGATGTGGTTTTGGTGAGTCGGCTCACTGATTTCATGTGGACAGAAGGCTGATGAGCATAAAAATATGTGCAATTTCAAAAATATCTGGATTCATGTGGACAGGGTCTCAGATGTTTTAATCCTGGGGAGGCCCAACATAGGTTCATGTTACTTTTATACCCCAGAAAATCTCAACTTCAGAATTTCTCTACCCAAAAAAATCCCTACATTTTAGCATACCCCCAGTAACTCCATACTCACAGTAACTTGCACTAATGCTATTGTTGACTTGAGCTGATGAAAAGTGCATTACCCAAAAAAAATTTCTGCTTATTTTTCATGACCAATAAAATCCCCATGTTTTTCCTAGACCTAAAAAATCCCTTTTTGCCAAAATTTTAGACCCAAAAAAATCTCTTGGACCCCCACCCCCTTCTCTCTGAAGGTCCTGCAACATAAACCCTCCAGTGTGTTTTGTGTGAAAATCATAGTTGCTTCGATTTTTCTACATAATAAACTTAAAGCTACATGTATAGGCCAAAAAAATGAAAATAGTACTATTAATAAAATGTAGGCTGGAATTCCAGCTCGAGGAGAGCCTGCACGAACACTAGTGTCGGCTGGAGTTTGAGCCTAGATAAAAGGCATATTGGACGAAGACAATACTGTAGGTTAGAATCTCGTAATCCTAACCAATCCAATTAACTATGGTCATTTACCGCTAGCCGATGTTCTTTTGGTAAGTTCAATATTATCTAGATCAGAGCACAAAATACAACCGCCTGCTAGGGTTTTATATAGACTATACAGCATTTAGTGAATGATGTACATTAAACATTAAACACCTGCTTTTTTAGGTTTGTGCTGATATAAAGGATGAAACAAGGAAATCTTTTGTTTCATTACTGGGTGAAGCCAATGTATCAGCATCTAAGGCTGTCAGAGAGCATCATGGGAAAGATGAATCATTCCATCCGTGTCGACCCCCTGATCTTGTTGTCTGGCCAGGTAACAAAGAAGAAGTTAGTGAAGTGGCAAAGATCTGCCATAAGGATGGGATTCCCATGATTCCTTTTGGAGCAGGTTCAGGGTTTGAAGGTGGCGTTGGTGCCCTGAAGGTATAGATCCTGAACAGGGGGCAGAAAGTGCCCACACTATGTTTAAATTGCTTTAATGAACCAACTGTACAACTATACAAATCTTTCTGACTTTTCTTAAAAATTATGTTTTAAAGATGTATTTTTTTAACAATGTGTTTCTGTTGCATCTAGCAGTTTCTAATGAAATGTCATCAAAAAATTTCCTGTAATTTGCACTCTTAAAATTTTCTGGTTTCTTTTTTACCTATTTGGAACCTGATCAGTAAACCCATACGCCAATATCATTGAAAAATCCAAAACGACAAGCAAATTTTTTCCCCGAAAAATACAAATCGTGGCTTGTATGACATTGTGTATAAAAATAAATAAATTCAAATTGCTCAGGTTGACAAGTTGTACCCACCCCCAAAGAACCTCCCTCACAAATTTTAAAAATGGTGGGTCCAACAGGCATTCATATTTTATACCCTAAAAGATACAACTTCAGAACTTGTCTACCCAAAAACACCACTGACTACCTTTTTTAGCATACCCCAAGAAATCCCTTGTTACAGATATTCCTTTTTTCCCAACCCAATCCTCTTTTTTTGCCACCCAAAAAGCATCTTTTAACGGTAAGAAAAACGCTTTTGCCAAATTTCAGATCCAAAAAAATCACTCTAACCAGCCCCCCCCCCCCTCCCCCGGCCTAAAAGTAAAATTTTGTTCCCTCAAATAATTTCCAAGCAGTCACTGCCAATGGTTTCAAGTCAGGCACTTTGCCTCCCTGACTATGGAATCAAGAAACCCACCACACCCAAACCCCCTCCCCCTCCCCTACCCCCCCAAAAAAGAAAATAAGACCGTGTATATGATACAGTTAAGATGAATGAGAAATAATATGATTAACTAGTATATAATTATTTTAATTATAATGTTTCAATCAGTATTACTGAAAAGCTCATTACCGGTATATACACCAGAGGGGCTGGAGTCTGTGCACATATTAGGTAATTACAAAAGAGTGTAGGGGAAGGCTTTAATTTTTTTTTATTTTCTAAAGGGTTTTCTGAAAAACTACAGTTTCCAAGGGGGTTGGGAGTTGTTAACTGTGAGTACTTAAAAATGAGAGCCTCCAAATTATCATATCAAATTTTTCCTATAAATCTGGCAAATCTTTGTCTCCCCCTGTTAAACAATTTAACTTCCCTACTACTAGTACTTTTTGTAACATACTAAACTTGTAACTAATTTATGACGATTGACCTGTGTTATCCTGTTTTATAGGGAGGCGTGTGTATTGACCTCAACAGAATGAACAAAGTTGTTGAAGTTAACGATGAAGATTTTGACTGCACTGTAGAACCTGGAGTGAGCAGGAAGTTCTTGAATGAATATCTGAGAGACACTGGCCTGTGGTTTCCTGTTGGTGAGTACAATACTTTGTAGCAACATTGCATGATTTGGCTGTTCATTTATTGTATTAATCAAAACTAGAAGAACTTGTCGATAATTTTTTTTCATTTAATATAAATATTGTAGATGTATCTCATGTGTATATCCAGTATATTTGTATGTTTTGCCATGCAGCGGTTTTCCATATGTAGTGTCAAGCCATGGATTTGTCAGACAGTGCTACATGTATAATTACTACATTATTTATTGTTAGTTGCTTAATCTCTGTACGCTTAAATTACTCCGAGTTATATTCTCTAAATCTGGGAGACTAAGGAGCCATATTGTTCGTTTTGGAATGAATTCCTGTTAGCTAGTATTTTGCACAGTACCTGACAGTGCAGTAAGTTATTAATATTTAATAAATTGTGTACTCACTTAAAGTGCTTTGACTAAGTTGTAATTACACTGTTTAGAATAAACTAGCAGGCTCTCAGCCAATCAGGTTGAAAACACAATGTAATTTTTGTTAATTTACACTCAGGTCAGGACAGATCTATGCAAAATGTTGTTGCGAAATTATCCAGTCGGGTACTTGTACGAACATGTACTTATTATATAGTGTGGAGGTGATGCAATGACAATGTATTTGTAATCAAAACATTATTTTACAGCATACAAGCAACAAATAAAATCAGTCAAACTGTTGCTGGTTATTTTAAAATTCAAACTACGTGTACATAGGCGTGCATGTCATGTTCCAGACCAGTTGCAAAGATAAAGTAACAACTTGGGACCAGCTGTACAGAGCGATATTTGTCAGTTGTTTAAGGAACAAACTGTGTTACATAATTCTTAGTAATCATTTGATTTAGATCCTGGAGCAGATGCCAGTGTTTGTGGTATGGTTGCAACAAGTGCCTCTGGAACCAACGCAGTCAGGTGTGTAAAGCAACTGACAACTGGCATTTTGTGTTTTGAGTTCAGTTTTTCCTAAAGTATTATTGCAGGCTCAAGTGCTGAGTGATTTCACCAATTATTGTAAATACATTATTATTATCATGCGATGACATCTGGAATTTGGGATGAAGAACAACATCATCAAGGTCTTTGCAATGGGGTCGAGACAAGTTCTGGTTTTACTTGGACTTGACGTGACGACCATGTTGCTTGTCCACTCAGTGAATTTTAACTTTCTTCATACTGCCTTTTTTCGAGATCTGCGATGTTTTGGCTCTTTCTTCAGTGTCTTGAAGGGTAGCAAGAGTGCTAAATACTTCTTATCTACACAAGGAGAGTCATGCTACAGTACATGTACATAAACTGGCTGCTGGGCGTTAGGACATAAGACAACGTGATTTGTTGATATCTCTAATGTAACCTAGTCTCTTAAACACATCTTCCTGTTCTAGCAGAACATATTCTGTAGTGAAACGTCTACAATGTACATGGCTCAGTTTGTCTTTTAGAGCATTTGCTGACTCTACTGGGGTTAGATCTTCAAGCACCTTGATAAGTTTTAACTGTTCACATGCTTCGACTTCTAAAACTTAAGATTTGGTAGCATTCCAGGCTGTTTTTCCACCACAGGTTATCTCCCCCAGCCTATTGGTTTCAAAACAACACCATCAAACAGCTTGAGCTGCTTTGAATTAAACTTCCTAAGGGATTGGTCCTCATCCTGTAACAGTAATAACAGCTTGTTGAAACTAATTCCACTTAGATTGCTCTGGAATCCAGCACTCAACGTGCCTTTTGAAGTTGGCTTAGGGGATGAAAATTAGATGCAAGTTAGGGATTTCCTTTTCCTTTCATCGCAGTATTTTTTTGAAATGCAGAGTTTGGTAGTTAAGGCATTACGGACACACTGAACAAGTGGATCGAAAGTTTTTTTTAACAGTACACCAACTGAGAGAATAATGCAAGGGGGTAACGTCATCCTGGGAACATATCGCTAGTGGCGCGCCTCAGAGGTCCGTATTCGGCCGGTCTTGTTCCTGGCTAGCCTGCGAGCAGGCTCTCTTTACTGGTGGAGAAAGTTTGAGCAAAGAAAAAATAAGTTGCTGATGCGAAGCTGGCGGAGGGGAAATAGGAAGACTCTCTCAACTCCTCCGCAACAGCGACTCATTTTTTCTTCTCACAAACAATATCCCCCAACCGGCCGCATGGAGAGCCTGCTCGTAGGCTAGTTCCTGGCCTATATCAATGATCTATCCGACGCACTCCATTCGCAAGTGCGCTAATTTGCGCATGATACGGTTGTTTATATGGCAGTATCCTGTTTTACTGATGGTGCACTGCTACAGAAAGACCTTCATCGGCCAGAGGAATGTGAGGATAAGTTGCAATTGCCTTTCAACCCTGAGAAATAAAATGTACTGGAGTAACCCGAACTACTAACTAAATTGTTACTGTATATACCTTGCATAAGCAAATATCGAAACCTGAACTAGACTCAGCCGGGCAAATTACTCGGAGCTACTGTAGAACAGAAACTATCAAGGAATGATTACAGCATTCGGTGCCCCACGGTTAAAAAGGCCAACTCGTCCGTGGCGTTCCTTAGACGTATCTACAAGTACCACAGGCTACACTAATCAGATCACAAGTAGAGTATACTTTTGTTGTGTGGGATCCGTTTACCCAGGCAAACATTGACAAGATAGAAATGGTCCAGAAGAATAACTTCTGTTACGCGCGAGTGCCAACTATATGATCTCCAAAGTAGGGTGGCGTGATCTCATCCAACGTCGAGCTGGCAACAGGCTGTTTCTGCTTTACAATATAGTAAATTGCATCTTTGCCTTTGACTTTCCTAATAAAATTGGACAAGTAAATAGACCCACAAGCACAGTTATTCAAAGTGCTTTATTCTTCCATCTTAAACTAGGACCTTCAGTACAGCAAAGGCTTTTACCGAGAACAATCAGACAATGATAGAACTTGCCGGCGGCCGTGGCTGCAGCGCCTTCTCCTAAAAGCTTTGAGAAAGGTGTTGCTGCTATTAGTGCCCACTGAAGACCTTGACACTGATCGCTGATCAGGCACATAAGCCTCTTTAGAGTGCGTGCCTTTTCTAGTAGATGTAGATGGAATCATTGTAACTGTTTTGTATCTAAAGACACATTCTGACAAGCACGTTTTTTGGAAATAACTAAGTCGGTGGCCCTTACAGCACTGCTGGCAAAAGGCGTGACACGTCTTTCATACAATGTCTTTTGTCAGCTCTCACATTACTTGCATTGTACTTCATTGCTAACTAGGGATTTTTTTTGGGATTTACTGTACTTCTTGGATCTCCTGCCTCTTGCATGCTGAACTTGGGATTTTCTGAGAAAGTTTAATTCCGCACCGGCGTCTGTTTTCATTCTTCATTGTTTGAGTTGTTTGCTTGTGTTTACGATTGATCGACACATTGTAATAGCTTTGTTCAGGAAGAGAGGCTATTTTCTTCGGAGTAATCTACCTATTTTTCGCTTGTTACTGATGCCTATAACGAGTCTGTCACGGATCATTTCGTCTGTGAGCGCGCCGAGCTTGCACGTGGAGGCAAGCTTTCTCAGTCGATTTGTAAAACCATTCTCTGTTTCTCAGGGAGTTTGAATACGTGAATTAAACACATATCATGCATAGACCAAATTTTTCTTAAGCAAGAAATACCTTTGGTGTGCTGCAGATGCTTCGGAACAGTAAGTTCCCCCAGTCTGCAGTCTGGGTTCATAGAAAGTTGCAGACAGTCCTTGGACGACACTGACCTAAATGTGGCTCTTCTTGTCCAGCCGAGTTGTAATATCGTAATTCATCCACTGCTGCCTGAATAACTCCCAGTTTCCAGTCAAGTCCCCAGTGCACAGCTTCGCTGTGAGACAGGAAGACTTTCGGAAAACTGTGAATGCTGGCATTTGCATCGCCTTCAGTTGGCTGCCCGCCATCTTTATTTGTCTTCTACTGAACTCACACTCGCTACTAAGTTATGGGCTGCTTCATAACTCTGGAATGGTGAGCTTTTGGACGCTGATACAAATTTTAAGCGTCTTGTTGTTTTGATTGCATAGTATACATTAAAATGATGAATTTGTTTGGTGCTCTCTTTTAGAGCTGGAAAGGGTGCAACAACAATTACCGTACAAGGCTGAATGATATAATATAGCGTTGTCATATAGTGGGCATTGCACTGTGTACAGAGGTTGGTCAGATAGTTAAGAAGCAAGTGCTAAATGATAAAAATGACATTGAAAATAACAAATTGCTTGTACTGGCTACTGAATAACAGGTACGGTACCATGAGAGAGAATGTGATGAACCTTGAAGTTGTTCTTGCTGATGGAACAATCATTTACACTGGTGGAGAGAAGAAGAGAGCAAGGTACAGCACTTCTGTTACAACTTTACAAGTCAGTAGTGATAACGGAGGCCACAGTCGAGAACTGAATAACACCCTTAGGTCATCTTAAAGGCCGATTTAAACGGTGCAACTTTTGCCTACAACTATTGCACGCAACTCGCCTGCAATGTATTTTGGCCACCATTTATACACGTGCAACGTTTGGCCTTACAACACGAAAAAATCGTGTGCAATTCTCTCGGTCCACTTAATGGAGACTGGCAGAAATAACAAACAAAATGGCGGAGAGCCACTGAACTGCGTTGTTAACTATTGTAGCTGCAGCCACAATTGGCTGCTGCTCTTGCACTGATCTCTATTTATATAGTCACTGCTTTGGCAGTTATAAAGAAGTGGCTCTTTGTGCCAGGGGTCTGGAAGTTTCTCTGTTTCTTCTGAATTAAGTACGGTCTTCTTTTGCGTCCAAAAAATTGCATACAATTTTAAACCATGTTTTAAAATCCTACAACTTTTTTGAATTGCATGCAATAGTTTTAGGCTTGATTTACACGAAACAATTCGTGTTGTATGTATGGCGTAAGCGAGTTGCGTGCAACAGTTGCAGGCAAAGTTGCACCGTGTAAATCGGCCTTGACAGACATCCAAACATAGATTACATTACATATAGCTACTAATACATACAGTGTATGAGTTCTATGGGCTTCAATTAAATGTAGCAGGGTTTGAAAACTATACACAGTTCTGATATATAT
>JAOBRG010372902.1:0-26239 GCA_027574985.1 Umimayanthus nakama
CCCCTCCCCATCCCCCTACCTACCCTTTCCAAAAATGATGCATCTGCCCCTGGGTATTTGCGGCGCCAAAGGGTTGGTTTGTGACAATGTCTAGATTTTGACTTTATGAGTTAAAAATGACTAATGAGTAATGTCACGTTTTAGAGGGCGGTGACACACGGGAAAAATAATAACGTCACATCTGAAATTTGTTAGGAAAATCCTCATTGTTTGGTCTGAAAATAGGTAAGCGTCTCGCGACGTGGGTAGAAAACCAACCCCTCCTCCCACCCCCAGTGGACACTTTTGGTTGTCTTGACAGTAAACCGTACGGACTCGAAAGAAATACTTGATACATCAATGAATGGGATCTATTCTGTAAAATACAAAAGTTGAGTAACCGAATAACACCTGTACTTCATATGTGTGTTGTACAGGTGTTTTCAATAAGGTTGCTTTTCAAGTTGAAAATATCTTTAATACTGTAAGAATAGCTGGCATTTTGATTTCAGTAATCAGGAAGTATTTGCATCGCAAAACATATTTAAACCACTGAAACAACATGGCTTATCTGCAGGTGTCTGCACGACTAAAGCCAGAAGCCCAGCATTATTAATACCCCTTTGCTTTATACGGTAAGGCGAGTGCTTTTTGACCTTTTTCCTCAGAGTAAAACAACACCTTTGAATCAATAAGGACGTTACTAGCTGCAATGTCTCTTATTGAATAAAGCAGTTCTTTCGTTATTGTTTAGTTGTGTATTTTTTTGAGGCGTTTGTTGTTATTGTCGACTAGCAAATCAGAGCGCCGCTTAACCGTTCGACCCGTATGAAGATACATTATAACTCGGCAGGGAAATAACATTATAAACATCTAAAATTAAATTTTATGTTTAAACTGTTTTTTCCTTTTATCCTCTTGCGCTGAAGGTAAATTGATAAATTTTCTCTAGTGGGTTAATCCACCGAGGTAGTACACACTAAATAGTTTCGATATTTTAAAATCAGGCTTGCAATCTCAAAATAAACAAATAAAGAAATTGAACAATAACCAAATAGTTATCAGTACACTGAACTGAACTGTGGTATGCTTTGGAATGGGTCGAAAAAAGAAATAAAAAATAATGCTGATTTTTTTTTTACATTCTGTATTCAGAGTAGAGAAATCGTTGTTAAACTCTAAATTACGCTTGTGATGTTCGCGCAACCTCGCCTGATGGCCACTTTGACTGTGGATATGCGAGATTGCTAGTCTTTCAAGTGGATAAACTGTTCTGAACTTTTGAAACATAACTTGGAAAACTTTTGTACCGTTTGTGGGGAGGTTTTGAAGCTGACAACTAAAATCTCAGAAATTAAGGAAATGAAAAGTAGTCCAGCTTCTACGGTTTAACAAAACATGTCAAAAAGCAGTGAGTATCAACAACATTTCAGCTCCTCAGCTTCTGTGTTTATAACCTTCGTGTGTTAGTCCACTAGAGAAAATATCCCACTTTACCTTCAGCACTTCACTGACTTAAAAATAATCAGGATAATACTTCTTAAAATACCACGCAGTAGTTGTTGTTTCCTGATTTTGCGTTCTTAATATTTCCTTTGCATGATCTGAAAGAACTTTTGATGGCTGTCGTCGGCACGCGCATTAGGTAGAAAATCGGAATTCCTCACCAAATTTTCAAAGGCCAGTTACTTGCAGTAGCGATAAATGGTATATGGCTCATCAACAAGAATTGATGTTATTTTAATGGGCAAGCATGTTTTTAATTTCCTAGTCTTGTGTTACCAAGTTATTAATAAGTATCTTGCTTGCAAAGTATCTTGCTTGCAAGTTCAGTATTTTTAAAAATTTATTTTTTCCTCTGCGGTCACAGTAACAAATACTGAATTATAATTGGTTCTTAGTGTATTCGTGAGCGGACAAAATTTTCCTATCTCTGACCACGGTCACGGTAACCTGCGCTGCTTCACCTCTGGTTCGCCCCTTGATGTGCTTGTCCGTTGGAGGAAAAAAATAAATAAGTTAGAGGCCACGGTCAGCATATTCAGACCTCAGTCACAGTTCTTCCCTATACGGACCTCCCAGCGGTAAATAGCATATATAGACTAACAAAAAGCCCCTTGAGGCGCGCTGCAATGTTGATATACTAGCGAATGAAACGACATTGTTTCGCCATTGAGTCTTTCACCACATATAACGGCGTTTTGCTATCTTTTGCGTTTGCACGCGAGGTAAAATTAAAGTGAAGATAGATGAAAAAACAAAAATAGTTTTAAATCCATTTAATTAGACAAAGGCGGGGCTTTTCGTGACAACAAATTTTCGTGATTATTATTACCAAGCTTTTTCCTTAATCACAAGAGTTTATACTCTACGGTTCTGACTCTATTTTAACAACTGAGTCTATTTCCGTTTTTACGAAGAAGACGAAGTTATATCCACGGGAAAAGGAAATAATACAGACCCTAAACCAATTTTATTTTTCTAACCCTATTACAGACCTAAACTAATCCCTAAAAGAAGAAACTAGCTATGAAAAAAATAGAGAAAACAAAAGCTAATTGAAACGAAGATAATAAAAGATTTAACGTGTTTTGAGCCCCGGAGCTACAGTCATAAACTCGATTTGCTACCATCCATATTTTTTGATGCATATGTGTTACAAATATTGTTTGAAATAGCAGGGACTGCTACAAAATGGCACAGGCCGTTTTTCGAAAGGGAAGTTAGCCTCTTAACTTTTGAGGCTCATGACATTTCTTTTTTCAAATAACGGTCCGTTCTTTACGTTCTGAACTGCGTAATGACAAGCGTTCATTACAAACCATTCATTAAATAAATACATTATCAGCTAGATGGTGTCCATATAAGGGCTATCAGTATTTGTTACAGCATCTTGTGGTTAATGTTCAGTTTGAGACAAATTCATTTCTAGTGTCTACTTTCGTGTGCTTTGAGAACTAGGCTCAATATAACACCGAAGTATTAGTGACGCTTATGTCAAGAGCTTTACCACTACATTTTCGTTTCCACGCGATCTGAAGTCCGTTTTGCCTGGGTTGCGACCACAACAGGTTAACTAACATGTTCACAGGCTGCTTGTGTGACAATATAAAGTGGAATTTTTTATACAATTCAATATCACATCGAGTTAATGTGAATCAATTGTTAATAGTTTTACCACTACAGTTTCGTTTCTACGCGAGCTTTCAATCTCAATTAATCTGAAGTCTATTTTGGGCTGCAGCCACAACAAATGTGCAGACTGACTGTGTGGGGAAAATGGAGTACTATTTAAATTCCATCTGTCCTCACACAGGCAGCGTGACCATTTGACATTGAGCTGTTAAAACAAAATCAATATCACGCCAAGTTGAAAGTGAATCGTTTGTCAATAGTCTTAACACAACAATTTTGTTTCTACGCGAGCTTCGAATCTCAAATCTGAGCTCTGTTTTTGGCTGGCAGCCTTAACAGGTTACCACATGCCACACTTCGCGCGCGGGATCAAATGAAACGGATCACGATTCAGACCTACAGATGTTAAACTTCGGATTGTTCAGGACCTCTCAACGACCGGAAAATGCGGTTCACTTTGAAACAGCTGAGGATTTCCTTTGTGGTAGCACAGACACGAGTGAAGAACGTACAACTGAACACCTGGAATTTAGCTGAACAGTCAAGTACTTCTGCGTCAAATATTGATTTACATCTGTTTATTCGGTATTTCTTGGTATAAATCGAAAAAATGGTCTACGAGACTTGACTCGCGTCTAAATGCAGACAATGGTCATGTTCAATACATTGCGTGAGGGATGGAGACGAAACCAATTATATATAAAACTGCACACATTTACGGTATCCTACGGATGATCAGTTACTTATTTGCAATTTGTTTAAACGATAGTACGGTCTAGTTTTACTTGAATCTTATAACGAGTTTTTTCATATTTTATTTCCACAACAAGTGTTGTTTTTATCAGTTAATATTTTACATGTTCGGTATTTTCATTAAACTTGTGTAAACCTGAATAATTCAGTTTTTAACAGCAACTAGTACCCGTAGTAGATAAAAATGGTTATACGGTTTACAAAAGCAATACTGTAAAAGCTCTAATTAGCCCCCTCTCTTTATTAAGCCCCCCTCTCTAATATGGCCCCCGTCTGGAGGCTGAATTTTTTAATAAACCCTTCCTCTCTATAATCCCCCTCCCCCTTCCTCATTTACAAAAATAACTGTAAGAGTTAAAACAGAAGGTATACTGTCAGTGTTAAAATTAGAATTGAGTTTTGTTTTTAATAGTGCACGTTGTAAAACGCAACAGTTCGTAACTGTACATGTTATCAAAGCTGCGTAGCAAATCGAGCTTCATAGACATAGTGTATTTCTGTCTTTCTCTGTCAACAATACTTAAATAAGCTCCCCTTTCTAGTAAGCCCATCACTCTAATATGCCCCCCCCTCCGCCCACTCCTTCCAGAGCGCCCGAAATTTAATAAGCACCCGGGGACTTTTTGAAGCTTTTACGGCAGTTATCTTTGCATATTTAGTTTAAAACCCATCGTCTCCCCCTTCCCCGGCAGATCGTTCGTACCTTAAATTTTTCCCCATTTGAGCTATTGCTATGTATGTAGAAACGCTTTACCAAAGTAACCAGATAACAGCTGTTTTGTTTGAAACTCGTACCGCACAGATTTTAATGAAAAAGGGGGAGCCGTCTTATGGTACACGTTAAAGAATAGCACAAGTATTATAGCAGTAGCAGTAAAACCTATTGTTTGTTCGGTAATCTAATGCAAAATGATATTTATGTATATATAATGTAATATGATGTAATGTATAAACACTTTGCACAAAACAAGCACAAATGACTTGCAGTTGGAAGAATGAAATAGTCTACTAGATCTAGAGTTTGAAAGAATGTATACAATCATGCTTTCCGACTACCCTCGAAAAATATGCACGAAATGAACTTCTTGCCGAGCGAACAGTTACCCTCAAATAGTAAGACGCCTTGGCTAAACAAAATTAGACTGAAATGGAGAATCCAGTTCTAGTGTGGAAGCCAGTTTCTTTATGCCTACGAGATCATGGCGTGAACTTCTGACCAAGTTCGCATGTTCTGTGATGTGACAACATTGAACGTCGCTCGAATTTGCATGGAAGAAGGCAATTACGATTTTTGAGTATAAGAAAGTTTAATAAATGGAAAGGTGTATCTAAAGGTGCCATGAACTTAAGAAGGTGCATCTTCCCAGAGCTTCAGATTGATGAAGGCTGGAACCAACAAGAACAGAACTAACGCTTCATAATTTTATCAGCTGACAGCAAGTTTAGCTCCGCTGTTGTTCGTTGTTCGATACCTAAGGCAAGATGACTTCTTCGAAGAACCACAAGTGTAACATTACAACTGCATAATTTCTTATAGTTTGCAGAAACGTTTTTACAGTCCCTTCATTTTTCCATATTTCAGTTCTTCCAGATTTGCTTTCCATTTAGCCGCCTTTCCAGTTTACTGCAAACTCTCCTTCCTGTTGTGGAGTAAAGATCGTAGCTTTGTAAGAATGACAATCTGTGGTAAGGTTTAAGGGAAGAGCGAAAGCTTTTAAATCGTTTCCGGTTTACATTTTACAAGCGATGGACCCTTTTGCACTGCAAACTGGCTGGTTATATAGTAATAGGCCCCGCTCGCAGTTTACCTCATTGTTAAGGTTGTTCTCCACTTGTCTGGTCTGTCGGGGACAAGTCAGTTCTAAATTGGAACGCACGAGTTCTCAGAATCGGCTCTGGCCAGAATAGACCTGCTCATGAACTAGATTCGCTGAGTTCTCCCTCTTCTGTCCGCCAAAGCGCGGGAATTTGAAGAGTTGTGGCGGTAAAAATGCACGCGTGCGGGTTTAAGGTCGCTTGAAACAGTTTCTTGGGGCGCGTGGCCTGATTGCGCGTGCTCGCTCACGCAGGTGCAAGTATAACAATCTGGCACCCTCGAAGAATTTTGGAAAGTTTAGATTTTCATCAAAATTATCTCTGAAGTTGACGGTGAAAATGTCTAAAATTTGGCACATAGGTAAAGAACGGACAGAAATTTCTGTTCTGATCGAAAAAAACAATTTTGTAAGAAGCAAACAGAATGAATGGGAAGATCGCATAGTTTAATTTCGAACAGAATTTTTTTAAAAATTGGCAGTTTGGTAAGTTTAAGTGTTCAAAACAGTTTTTGAAAATTCGAAAAAAATTCACCGTATAAATTTTACGAAAAGTAGGTTTTTCTGATTTTAAGGTGGTTGATAAGAACTCTTGTTAGGTTACCATAGCAACACTTCATGGCTCTAAAGTATCAAAATTAGAATGAGAAGGAAACGTGCAGCTATTTGATAGTCATTTTGTTACTATAAAGGTAATTTTAATTAAAAAAAATGTTAACCGTTTTCTTGTGTAAAAACCTCCAAAACTATTTCAAGCCACCTTATGAGCGAGCTATAGCTAGAATCAGTTCTTTTAGGCGGACCAGACGAAACAAATGGAAAGCGGTCCAAATTAACAAGACTATCACACTTCGTTAATTATGTTGGCAAGAACCTCTAAACAGAAATATAGGCTAGTGTTCTCTCTGCAAAGACCTGGGTGCCAGCAATTTTTAAAAAAATGTGAAGAGGTCAGCCTTGTTTGATCTAACCTCTCTGCTTCAACACTAGCTGCAAACAAGAGCACTGAAGTCGCCTACCCGTCGTTACGGTATCTTGGTTGTTTTAAGGACAGTTCTCCCCGAGCGCTCCCAGACTATTATCCTGAAGCAGAATTAACCATTGACGGTTGCTTTCGAAAGGCTTCGGAGCTCGGGTACAAGATTTTCGCCCTACAGAATGGCGGTGAATGTTGGCTGGATGACAGCGGAGCGAACGCGTACAGTATATATGGCACATCCGATGCTTGCGTAAATGGTACTGGCGCTGAATGGGCGAACAGTGTCTACGAGATAGAATGTAAGTAATTATAGCTAGCACTTACCCAACGTTTTGTATCTTTATATATAATTATGTCTTGGTGCTTTCTTTCTCGATGTTACGGTTTGTAGGTTTAGTAGTTTCCCTAACTTTGTGCTACTTTGCCGCGCCTTATCTCATGTACAACTTATTCCACTCAGGAAGAAAATACATGCTTTTACTTTTAATTACATAACCTCTTAAAAACACATTTTTGTTATCTTTGATTAGTCGAACACCTTAGTATACTTTTGCTTTCAACAGTCTTTAATTTGTGCAACTCTGTTGTTTTGGATTACCTCAAATCATCGAAATATTTTAATAACGAGCCCATATTATCTATCAATATGTTTGAGGTGATACGCTTGTGTCTGTGTGCCGTAGAAGTCAAAGTTATTAAGTCGGTTCACTCTAGGGGTTGTACGTGCACCCTGTATAAACTCTGGAGTGAACTGCAAAAATGTCATTCTCAGTTGCACGTGAGTTTCAGCCTTGATCCTTGCTATGGTCATGTTGAGTTCGAGGAATTCATAGTGCAACAACAACAAAACAACAACAGCGTTTAGAGATACAACAGTGATCAGTACTAACTATGGAGGAATTTGCAGTTCGTTTACGAGTGTTTGGACTCAAGTACACAGTGCAGAACTATTCAAATCTGGAGCCTCGCCATTGTATAATTGAAACAGTTCATACAGTCAACAGAAAGAAGAAAAAAAAGAAACGAAAGAAAAAGTGACAAGGGCACTGAGAAATTCAAAATTACTTACGTATGAAACAAAAGTTGGGTTAAGAATGCTGCAAGAGAGAAAACTCTTAATCAGTTTTTAATCAAGTGTGTCTTGACATTTTTTGAAAGCACTTCGAGATGAGTGTAATTGAAGCCTACTTGAGACTCTAGTGTGAACCGGCTTAAATGTATGTTTCCATATCGGAGCCTTTTCCAGTTATTTTTGACTGTGTTCTATAACCATATGGTTTATCCAGCTCCTTACCATTAAAATATATTCTTCTCCAACAACGTTTAATATTCTACACCTAGTTCAAAAAAGCTTATCTTTTGAGTTGTTGCATTGTGCATTGCGCATTGTTGCATACCCAGACCGCAGTGTACCTTGGATGTAACGAAATTTTAAACTAATGTGCAATATAAGCAAAGACTGCGAAACATTGTGCTTCACAATGCTTCCATGGCTAATACAGGAGTGTCACTGTCTCACAGTAGGCACCTACAATATTATTTAAAAAAATCGTTAAATCCATGGTGCTTTGCGGGCTGGGTATGCCCGTGTCATTTCACCAATGTCTATGCTTTACACATGACATTTCTTACGCTCTTTCAAGTTTTTGTTTTTCGTTCTTTAGTATGTGTCTTTTCCAGCATCCTTGATTGTGTTTTGTTGCAGTTCTTTGCCTATTTCTTAGTTTTAAAGTTTAAACGATGATCCTCGAGTCTGTTGGAGAAAAAAGGGGTTATAGAATAGCTTAAGGGACTTTAACAGCAAATTCTACCATCATTCGACAAAGTTTGTCTCTCTGACAGTTCTCGTATCTTTTCAGTGACATTCTAGATTTCCCTTTCAAGGCAAGGTCGATTTGTTTTCAGAGCAAGAATCACAGCTACTAGTTGGTTGCCTGGCTGTGAATTTGTCCTTAGTACCATGCAAAAAATTCCATGTAGCATGTGTAGGTGAAGATTCGTAATTAAGACCTAGATCCGGAGTTTCGATTACTACATTTTCATTTATGGAAAGCTTTCGAGAGTCTTCGGTAGCATTCGGAAAATTTTCGTTTTGGCTGTTGTCCGATAATATCTAATTGCATCGCTCCTTTGAGCAACCTGGTCGCTCACCCAGTTCGTGATGAGAAAGTGAGTAAAGACTACAAATTAAGATCCACAGAACGTGTTTCTGTAGAACTTCCTTGATGCTGTATTCGGTTTCTAGTTATTACTACTGCATGTTCTGTAGGGTCACGGTTTCCCTCCGAGTGCTCTACTTTGCAAGAATATCTTCGAAATTGGTGTCATGTGTACAGATGTCTATGGTAATCACATTGGCTTCATCAGTTATATATATATATATATACTTTAGTTCCATCTGACTCATACACGCTGATGGTCAGGAAACACGGATTCATGTGATATTTTCCTCATTTCCACTATTTTTTTAAGAAATTTTCGATCCCTATTTAGATAATCTCAGACGACTTTCAGGTCACTTCAAAACTACTGCCAGAGGAACCGCCCCGAGGATTACTAAATAGGAAAAAGAAGTTTCTAATAACCTTCGGAATATTGTTTTTAACTGTCGAATAGTTTGGTTTGTAAGCAGATTAAGGAAAGAAATGCGAGTGTCCTGGGAACATAGTAAACAAAACAAAAAAGAAAGACTTCTCAGAAATTTCCCCATAACCAAGTTTTTTGGGCAGAAACAAAAAATGATTCAGGCACCTTGCATCCCACGGGCTACCGCGGTGTTTTTCAAGTTATTCTGGCATGTCAAAGTAAAACACAATAAGATTAGGGAGCTCTATATTCTCATCTACTGTTCTTAGGTTGTAGCTCATCGAGACACTAGTTGTGTATGAGTTCTCAAATTGAGATAAGGTAATGAATCATTCATCAAAAGCTATAGGCTTTAAAGTTTCGAGAAAGCGAAGTTTTAGTCGGAAAATGAAACTAAGCACCTAAATTTTGGTGAAACAGAACTAAAATCGTTTGATTTCTGGGCGGTCTTTTGACTATTGTTAGAACTCTAAACTTCTGAGACAAAGCTTTAAATGCTGACGTATTACAAGCATTTAACTTTTTAAAGCTGAAGTTAAAACCAGGTGTTGATGGTGTTCGGATGATTTTACTTTGGCTAACAACATTTAAGATTTAATAACGATTTAAACTACCAGCTCCAGACCATGTCAAGCAAAATTTTCTAACGTGTTTCTCAAACTATTGAGTATGTTGTTCGTGACACGCATTGCGAAGTTTCAGGGTCAATACTTACTTAGTTGAAAATGCAAACAAATGTTTTAACAATGTGATGCACCTCCAAGGTTTTAAACAACTCAGACAAACCCCTTAGTGTTGAAGCTTCAAAGTTGGTGAAATTTGTAAAGCTGCGGTACGTTAAAACAATATTCTGATGGTGTTTCGGATATTTTGTTTTTGGCGAAAAAAGTTTAAGATCTTGCATGTAAACAATTTATCCTTGGCTTGTTTTATTCAAACCCACAAACTGAAGTCGTGACAGCAAACTGCTAGTTCCATTTGGATGATGTTTCGGGTTTTTATCTTTGGTCACTGAACAAAGATTAAGATCTGGTGAACATTTTATCTTGGATTAATTTGTTCAAATACACAAATTCGTTTCGTTGCAGCGAGCTGCTAGTTCTATTAGCTGATGGTCTTTTTGGTATTTTATCTTTGGTCACTGACGGAACAAAGATTAAGATCTGCTGAACATTTTATCCTTGAAACACTTTGTTCGAATCCAGAAACTGAAGTTGTTACAGCGAGCTGCTAGTTGCATTTGTTGATTTTTTGTCAATTTTTTTGTTTTATCTGGTAAACGATTTACCCTTGGACTACTTTGTTCGAATCCACAAACTAAAGTCGTGACAGCGAGCTGCTGGTTCCATTTATTGATTTGCCACTGAACAAAGATTAGGATCTGGTAAACAATTTTTCCATGGATTACTTTAATGGAATCCACAAACTAAAGTCGTGAGAGCAAGCTGCTGGTTACATTTGTTGATGGTGCTTCGGGTATTTTGTCTTTGGCCACTGAACAAAGACTTAGATTTGGTAAGCATTTTATCCTTGGATTATGTTCTCTAAATCAACAAACGGAAGTCGTTACAGCGAACTGCTACCTCCATTTGTTGTCTTTGGCCACTAAACAAAGATTAAGATCTGGTAAACAATTTATTCTTGGATTATTTTGTGCAGGTCCACAAACTGACGTCGTTTCAGCTTGCTGTTATTTCCTAACCATGTTAAGCAACATTTTGTGTCACGCAGTGTTGAGTTTCAAAATTAATACATTTCTAGTTGAAAATGAGAAAAAGGTCTTGGCAAAGTAATGCACCGCTTAGCAGTTGTTAAGCTTCGGACGTGCTCTTTTTTCATCATTTGCCGGTTGACACGGTTTCAGGTGTTTATCTTTGAGTGCAGGTTTTAAACTTGATAGCAATTTGTTAAGTATTTCCTTGATCTTTGTGTGCAGTTGCACAAACTGAAGCCATGTGAAGGCGTCAGAACTTGCGGTAGGTTCTCACACCACTGATTTCAAACGCCATTTTCCGGGTGTGTCTCTCAAATTTTCGAGTATATACGTCAGTTATAGTATATATCGCGTAATATTGCAAAGTAAGAAACATCCAATATTTACTGACCCAACACATTTTGGCTAAAATTACATGACACAACAGTGCTAACTGTAATACCAAACTGCTAAATGCTACTGTTATCTACTAATTTGTCTCTTTGATCCAGTGCAATTCGTTCTAAAAAGGCTGTTTCATATCCCCTGAATAATACATGTATTTTGAATGTTTTTGTTACACATCCAGCACTGAAGTTCAGGGCACAGTTTGTCAAAACCCGATTAGTACTTGTCCTGGATTAACTCTTAGAAAAACCAATAAAGTGTTAGTCCAGGATTAGCACTAATCGGGCTTTGAACAACCGGGCCCAGACTCGTTTGCATATGGTCTTTTGAAACGTTCAGCTGCATACCTTATGTATGTGCAACATATCACTTCTTTAAAAAGGTTTAACAATCAAACATAAGTCGAATGTTTACCAGATACTTTGAAGCGGTTTAGGTGAATATTGTACGTTTGTGTGAACCGCAAAGGAAAACACTGCGTGTTTTTACGCAAAAGAGCACACGCACTTCTGTTGTTTTGAAATGAGAGTAAAAAATAAAGGGAATTTACCGCACTAAACTTAAAACAAGAGAGTATATGAGGCAAAGAGAAGGAATGCTTCATACTAGCTTTGAACTACAACTAATTTCTCTAAAGTTCTTTTTCAAATAACCGCTAGACATTAAGATGGATCGATTCTTCTTGTTGTTTTAACTCAATTAAGCGCGTTTGATCATTGCGTATAAAGTGTGTGTATCGGTGAAATTGTTTGTTAAAACAACTACATCGTTCCAAAGAAAATGAATTTCGCGTGAATAAAAACTAGTATAAAATTGTGTATTCCCTCTCAATGTTTACCCTGCGAGCAGAGGTCTTTCATATGAAAAGCCTCTGCTTAAAGGATACCCATTGTTTAACATTATCAATCCACTTGGTCCAGCAATCCAATTTGGCATGTGAAAAAACTAATTCATGAACTATGCCTCCGTCTGTGATTTTCCTAGTCCAAGATCCAGGCATTACCAGAGTTTCGACGTTCAGAAAATCAAAATTAACAAAATTTGCTTGTCTCTACACGGCCAGGAAACAATGCTTAGAAAGGGCGAGTATGCCGCCTTAGCCTCCCTCTCTTTGCTAAAAGTTGTAAGGTGGGTAATGAGTACCGTTCAAACAGCAGATAGCGCCTCGCTTGGAAGCTATCCGGTTAAGAGATGTTACGAGGTCGATTTCCGCATCTTCTATAAAATACCTGGCGGGGTACGGATGTCGACGGACGATCCAAAGAAAAAGCTAACCTCACTGTACGACACCATACAAATGCTAATGCCGACCACAAGCAAGTGTAGAGGAGTTCAAACGGCGATGGAACGCTTCATTCTGACTGAACCTGGGGTCGATAATGTGTTGCTAGGGGCAACCGTTGTATTCACTGCGACAGAAAATGAATTATTGCAAAACATGGACAAAACGTTGACAGGTTGTATCGAAAGGGTTCGCGGGTATGCTAGTATGCTTGGTTTAGCATCTCCTACACTAAAGGCAAACAAGACAACTTACACGCGATACAACTCAACCATGGACAAAGAGAAGTCGTGCTGTGGGTCGGTACCGCCGCCCTGTTGTACTGCAGGCTCAGTGAGGAGTATTTCTGCTGACAAATGTGGTAAGGCTTTTGTAACTTCATTTGTATGCGTTGTAACTATGGCATTCACAAGTTTTACGCTGGCTGTTTAAGGGGGATTAGCACTCCGTATTTGTTGTGATTAAGGGGGTTGAAGAGGAGGAGGAGCTGTAAAGGACAAAATATTTATTAGAACGCAACAAACACTGTTTTAATATTGAGGTAACCTTCTTTCCGCTAAAGCTCACTCAGCTTTCGATGGTTCCAGGGCTGGTGAACCAAATACCAGCATACTTTAATCTCTTTGAGCTTCTGCCAGAGGCGCCATTTCATGCTTACGGTCCGCTGAAGTTATCGAATCATTTTAAAGCGCCTTTGAGAATGTTCATTTGGAAAATGCAGTAAGGCTCTACTCTGAGAACGAAGTATTCCATTGGTCATTGAACAATAACATTAATAATAACTGACACTTTTTAACAATGCGCTATTGTATGTTCTTTACGGATGGTCAAATTAAGAATAAAAGTTTTGGTTATTTGTATTGTGTTTTTATCCAATGGGATCTTTCGTTCTCAGAGTAGAAGGCGAGGGCGACTCGGAAAAGGCGCTGTATAAATGAACCACTTTACTATTCTCCTTTATTTTCAGGGAACATAACCAACACCCTTTTCTCTTTAACTCCAGTTTGTGCTCCTGGTTATTTCCTACGAAATGGCTCCCTCGGGGGTTGCGCTCCGTGCCCAAAGGACACCTACCAGAAGAGGGAAGGGTCCGTCAGCTGTACCCCATGTCCACTGGGAACTAGTACCTTCGACAGCGTGGCAGCAGCCAATCAGAGCGAGTGCCGTGGTATTACGTTGTTCTGTTCTGCATGTCCCACTTGCATTTGATGTTCTTCAGACTCACTCACCACTTTACACTACACTCTACACTCTACACAAACGTAGAAGCAAATCTTTTTTGCAATTTCAAACCTTGACAGTTAACAACAAAAATATGCTTGAAGGTTTTTCGAATCGATAGGCAAATAAAACTGGTTTCAACGGTAAATGTTTCGCAACTTTCAAACGTGCATTTATAATGACGGGAAGTTGAAAGATAATAGGGGTTAAAGAACAATCCCCGGGGTTCCCCTTTTTTTTGGGGGGGGGGGGGATGGAGGTGTGCCGGCCAAGCTTTCAAACCTTAATCTCATAGAGTTGAATAAAGTGCTTGCAACCCCCGTAACCCACTTCAGCCCAATTCGATACAAATAACAGTTGTTTTTTGCACAAAATAAAATTTTACGTAATTGGAATCGAGGAACTGATACAGAAAACTTCTCTGGTGAAATACAAAGTTCTCTAAACCTATTTGTTAGAAATGTATCGAATTTACTAACTTGTCATGTAAAACAAGTAGGGTTGAAAAGACTCGAGTAACCGATTATACCGTGGTTACCTGATAATGATCATTTGTTACTTCATTCAGATTACCTTTTCCCTTCCACCGACACCATCTTGTTTATCGCAACTATGCAACGAATTTTATCCACTGTGGTCTTTGTGAAAGTGAATGGTTAACTTTTGTGCACGCAATATGTAACGCCGCTATTAAGGCTTAAAAGCAAATTAATAAATAATATTTGTAAAGCCAAAACTATTGCATTGTTAACAGTATAACAGCATGCACGCTATCTCTAACTCATTTTAAGGTAAATGTGTTTCGACTTTTTTTTAAGTTTGGCGACATAGATATATTCGCATACCTTCATGAATAAACCCGAACAGCATCAGTATCGACTGGCCGAGGTCACTCTAGGACATGTATCTAATGTTAAAGCTTTGGAAACTTTGTTTAATGATGACTGTTTAGGAGGAATGACTGAACAGAATTGAGACTCACTAAGTCGAGCAGTTTCTTAAAAGAAAGATACATATGTATTTTTGAACCGTGTAAAACTAATGCATGAGATACCTTTTATTCAGTGAGGTGAGCCAACCAAATTTTTCTATTCTGATTTATGTCAGTATGATGTAAACTTTGATCAAACCAGTGACCTGTCTCTTCAGCTCAGTTATTTCGAAGAGTAGAGTGAATGTTTGCCTTGGTTTACCTGAGGTTCTAATGCACCAACCAACCTGCACATGCGTTTTAACTTTCGGAGTTCTGTTCTTTCGTCGCTTCGCTTTTTGGTAGCGAACTGAAGTGGATAACAGAGAGATTCGTCTTTCTTGGCTGCGCTAGCAGTAGACTTCAGACGTGTTGTTTTCAACTGACAGCTTTATTTGTGGGATAGTAAAATAGCATAAAAGGACTTAAGTGCGCATTCGTTTGGGACAATTTTGGGAAAAATATCCGGAATTTTAAGATCAGAGTAAGAGGGGTTTTTTGTAGGCTATATATCTGCTCCAGCTGGCCAGAATGTGTTCTGTTAAATGCTATTCGGAAAAGTATTTGATTCGAACTCGAGCTATCACCAGTGTAGATACAGATTTAGTTGCTAACTTCAGATACATTTTGTGGCCAGATGGTGTTCACTTGACATTGTGAGAGTCAATCAAGCAGTCACGTAGGCCTCTCTTCTGGTTTTCTTCTACCAAAATTGTTCGGTGTCTTAGCTTTTTCTCTTACGAATGTCTTCGCCTCCATATTGCATGAACGTTTCTCAGTGGAAGCAATTTGCACTGCCAGAAACACTTGTTGCCCGCGAAAGCTGGTATCCGCGCTCATATTAAATGGCAGGTAGTTATGCAATTTTAAAAACAGTAAAAAGCTATTGTGTCGTGGCCGAGGTAAATGTATGGCACGTTTATAACTCATCGAATGGACGTCCATTTGTTTCGTCAAGACCAATTTTTTGCTTGCGTCTTGTTACTTTTTCACTCTGCATCACTTTTGAGTTGTCACTTTGACAACAAGGTACGAAAATACAATCGATGCACAAAGCTGTTCAAATGATTCCAATGCAGACTTATGTGCTGCACCATAATGTTAAGTTGATGTTGAATCATTTTGAATATCTGCACTATGGTACAAAATAAAAATTGAAGAACTTCTTGGCGAAAAAATTCCTCTATCTTAAATGTTTACGATGCTTTTTTTATTTTACAGTGAAATATCGCGCGATCCAAAACCCAAGCTGCTCGGATGTAGTGTTGCAGTACTTTTCCACTCGCATGTATTGCGGTGACGGCGACCTGAGATCTTTCAAAGCTAACGGAACCATGACCAAGGAACTGAATTACAATTTACCCGGAATAAAATACCTTATCAAAGCAAAGATTAACCTAAGGAAATATCAAATCAATAACTTGAACTCGATTTATGAATTGGAGATTGCCAGTGGCGAAAACACAACGAGATATAAATTCACTGTTACTACAACGAAGTCATATGATATTTGGTTTGTGAAGCCATTTATCATCAGTTCACATTCTGCCATCATCATTTCGCGGCTGTTTTGGAAGGGGGGAGTTGTACCTGCGATGGCTGTGACTGCTAAAGATGCAGTTCTTCTGTACGGAATCCCGTCAGTGCCAAAGTGTCCTAACTCTAACTGTCTCTCAATGTTCTTAACATGGAGACGTCTTGTACAAATTTCTAACCAAACTGTGTGCCGTGAAGACTCGGAAATGTTGAAGCTTCGTTATAATGCTTGTATCGGTAAGTTGAAATGACTCTCTTCCGTTGGCTAGTGTAGTGTTTGCGCCGTTTGAGTAAAGTTCGTCTGCAGTCTCTTAACTCCATGAAATGAAAACAATGGTAAACAACTTTCTTAACATTTTTAATAGCTGAAATTTTCACATACACCTTTAATACAATATATTGCCAAAACATGGAAGTATACTAACTAATCATTCAGGATAATTTTTTCTAGAAACTTTTGCATGCGTAATGCTAAAAACCAGAAGGTTAATCTTTTTCACACTGCTCATGACCTGTTTTTTGTATTGTTTTCAGACTATTTAGACTAGAATGTATCTTTTTAGTTTACTATCAAAACAGTGAACGCAATGATTTAGTTGTGAAATATGTTTGTTCGCCAAGGAAGAACAAGAGCTTATACGACATTGCCGACGCTAAAACAGTCGATGCCATTTCTTAAAACAGTTAATTTCATTTGCATTATACATATTAAGAATATGAACTGTACAAATTAAGTTGCTGGCGTAGTAACAGTGTACAGTGCTAGAATGCCAGCAGTTACAGGTTTGAAACACGGTAATTTTTATTTATTTAGCTTTTTTTCTTATATAAGTAGATGTTTAAGGGTTAATTTTGGTTGGATTAGGGTCAGGGCTAGAGATAATAGTTGTATTTCTAGTGTGAACCGGTCTGTTTTGTGTTTTTGCTGAGAAACATTTAGTGTGGACGGTTTTAGTGCATTCAGAGTAACTGATCTCGTGTACCTTTTCACAGACTTTTGCAACTTTTCTTAAATGGCGCAAGTGACAATTTTAATACAGTCAAAACTAATTTTTTGCATCGTTAATACCATAAATGCATTCAGTCTGAAAAGTAAGTCAGATGTAGTTTGCATTTTAACTTTAGTTCTAAACGTGTCTATATGAAATTTTTCACGCATGCTATGCTAATACTTAACCTAATTACTGTACTAGATGACTGGTACCTCTTTGTATGAGGTCTAACTTTTGCAGTTCATTAAATCAGTTCCAATTAACTCTTTGTCAAATTAGTTATAACAATCAGGATGCAATTGATTCCTCTTGTATTGCTTATTCCTTAAAACGTGCTTTGGTGAGATAATCTCGTTGCTGCTGTTGTTTCCGAAGGTTTAAAAATGGGAAGCCTAAAATAACATGTTTTAAAGTAAACTCTTTTCAACTTTTACGCTTTCACGCAGCTGCGACACAACTGCGAAGCAAGTTGTTTCTTTGTGGCCATCAAAATGAGGTTGGATACCGCTATTGAAAGGAAGATTGAAGAACCTAAAGGCGTATTGCATGTCATGCGTGATTTTGCTTGGATTGCATTGTGTAAAACATTGATAAAGTGTTTAAAAGTACCTTAACTATTTTTACAAAGGAATTGTTAGAAGGAATTTGAGAAGATATGTAGTTTTTATGCAGCGCTAAAGAAAAAAATAGCATTTGCTTTTTATCATTTTAATCGAAGGTGGTGTTTACATCTTGTTTCATTCCGTTACGACTTCATTCAGGTTTCGTACTGAGTATCTGTAAGCATTTATATGATACCAACTAAAGCTGCATTCCGATCCAGTACAAGTCATTCGAGAACAAGTTAGTCTTTCCCTGTACTTAGTCACATCGGATCGATGTGCACGCTTCGGAATGAAATCTGGCCACACGCTCCACTGCACTAGTATCGTGAAAAGAAGGTACGAACTCATTCGAGTACAGAACTAAGCACATGGATTAGTTAAACAAATTAGCTGACTCAAATTTTCAATCTGCAGATGTTTTTGCCACTTTTCATTTTGGAATGCAAACTTCGATGTAAACTGGAATGAAATGCATTCTGGTATCATGTGAACACCAACCAGCTTGTTTGAAACGGCTAGCAAACGACATTTAAGAATTGAAATGTTTGTTATCTTCTCAAAACTAAAAACTGTAGAAATCGTAGGTTAATCTAAATCATTTTTGTAGCAGAATAAATAATGTAAATAAATAATTCAAACGAAAAAAAGATGACCGCACTCAAACATAGGTAAAGTGGTGAAGTAACTAAGATAAAGAACAATCTAAACATAAATATATAACTGTGAAAATAGTTAAAAACGACTACAAATCTAATCATTAAAAGTAAACCGAAACTTCATTAACAAACTACTAGATAGTATTTATCTTTCACTACAGTTTACACAGTCTCTCATCACTACAGCTCCGCCGAACATAACAGAGGGCCCCAAGCCACAGCAGGTACCCCTGGGTACAAACACGTCCTTTCTTTGTCGTGTTTCGAGCTCAATCCAGTTTCAGCGGAGCTGGTACAAGGACGGCGAGCTAATACGGAATGAAAGCGGAGAAAGTCTGGATGTCAGGGGAGTTCCTCAGGACCAGGGGTACTACTTCTGTCACGTGATCTCCACTGAATCTGAAATAACTTCCCAGAAGGCTTTGCTGAGCTTCTCAGGTTTTTTGTTTTTGGTTGTTGCACATGTTTCTTTGAACAGTTTCTGCGAATATGCTTTTAGTATTACTACTTATACTATTAGCGTTAATATTAGCATTAATAATAGTCTTAAGTTAAAAATAGCATTGGTATTAATAGTAATACTATTAGAATTATTGTTTTCAACAGATTTTTAGTATTGGTTTACTAGCCAAGTATCAATACTACAACTAATATAAGTATTAGTAATAGTGATGTTGTTAATATTTGTGTTAGTAAAGTTTGCTTAGTGTATTAGTACTAGTGTATCAGGCTCAGTAGTTTAAGGATTAGTGCTAGCGTTCGTATTAATATACAAATATTAATATTAGTATTAGTATATTAGTATCATATTAGTACTAGTAAGCATTGGTGTCAGTGTAGTATTGTCAGTTTAGTCTAAAACCATCTGTCCTTGTAATTTATTTTCTCTGTATATTGCAACTGTGGAAACCTCAAGATGAACGCTAGTTAGCTTAAAACGTTTGTAGTTTCTATTAATTTTATCAGACCGATATATTTTACTAAGCTAAACAAACGTACTGTTTCTTTGTGGCCCTCAGATTTATTGACCACTCTCGTCTACATGGTGATCTCCAGCAAGAAATACAGCAAGAATTTGAGCAATCAGGATGATCCCAAAGCCCAGCAGCAAAGTGAAGATATCGTAAAATCGGTCAGTATCAACCTTGCACGAACACATTGTTCACTTTTTATCGGATAGCATTTTGTGCCGACACATAGTTTGTTTCGCAACCCATTCGTACTTCGAGAAGATTGTGTACCTATAAACACCACAACATGGTCAATAAAACTCTGGAACAGCGCGCCTTTTCGTTATACTCGCCTTTTATCAAATTGTTTTCACCTCTCGTTTTAGGTGTCGAGTTATTTTAAGAAAGAAGACTTTCAGTGGAATGTTCACCTCCGTATACGGCAGTTAAAGTGAGTGTTTCATAAACATCTTTTTGCATTTGCTGTTGTTTTCCTAGTAAATATCAGAATACCGTGGACTTAAGCCAACATTATTTCATTAGCCGATCAAAAACACTAACACCATTATCATTGTCATTATCATTATCGGTAACATTATATATACCATTATTTTAAAAATACCAAATACTGGATATTGAATTTCTGGCAATCTGATCGCTCTCTACTAACGGTATAAATCCTGTTTCCTGCAGTCAGTGTCCAAATATGGAAACTGACATTTTTATCATGCACAATTTTCCGTCAGAAAAAGCTAAAAACTAGGGTCAGTAGAAAATAAAGTTTGAGATATTTTATCTAGTGTTTGCTATTTAATAAAACAACTATGCCATTCACGCTTGTTGGATATGAACTTATTATATTTGATTCTCTACACTTCGTCCCGTATCTAAAAGACTCATACCCAACACGCGTTCGTGAAATAATTGTTAAATAGAGTCTAAAAGAAGAAATGAGTACAAGTTTTGTCAAAAAGTTACAGTTTTCTATTTAAAACTTTAGTTTCAACAATTAATTATAAATGATGATGTCATTCAATTAACGTGAAAGGATGCGCTCTTTAATTATTTCACTACATGGCCCAGCTCACATCACAGGGCTCAGTTTATGTTGAAAAAGCTAAGGTTGACTTAAAGTTGGCGATAGTTGTGATGTTTCTTATACCTAGAGTTACAGAGTCCAAGTCCCTAACAGTTTGAATAGACAGTTGCTGGTTTGAAAAGATAGTCGTTGAAATGTTAAATTGCAAGATCGAAATTTGTTATCGTTGTCCTTATATTTGCTACCTTTAACCTCCTTATTATCGTCACTATTAACACTATCATTACTGCAAACGTGTTATTTATGTTAGAAATGACGGAGGTAACGTTGGCGCCGAAGCGTTGGTCTACAGTGCCTCGAAGGACGTCAACGTGCCAGAATACTACAACGAGATGAGAAAACTTATTATTAAAGGAGCAAAGGGCAACCTGTTTGAGTCTCTAGTAGTATCACCGCTGAATAGCATACAAATTTCAAGTCTAGGTAAGTATGTTTTATCGCGTCTCGCCGTTTTCAATGCCTTAACTAATTTGTCTTTTATTTCAAAGAATGCCCTAAAAGTTTCTTCAGGTATGTAACTATTAACATGGGAACCTGCAAATTGATATTTTTTTTTTTGGCAGTTTAAGCTAATACTTTACATCCTCAATCTTACATTGTGTGTTCTTTTATCAAATTAGTGTTTCTTATTCTTTGTGCCACATGTTTTATCGTCTTTAGTGAAGTTGGTTGATTGATTGAGAATTTTATTGTTGATTGGTTGGGTAAGTGAGTGAACGATCGGTTGATTGAATCAGTCAGTCAGTCTGTGAGCCAGGCAGAATATCAGTGATGTGAGTTAGTAAATAGGTGATTGATTGATTGATGGATTGATTGATCGAATTAAGCGGTGAGCTAGTCAGTATGTCAGTTAGTGAGCATGTAGTTCATTTGTTGATTGACTCATTGATTGATTGATTGATCGATCGAATGACCATCATTTGGATATCTTCAAATCCAGTTTATTGCCTGCCTGAAACAACTGGAGAAGAAACCCTTCAAGGAGAATTCAAGTGGAGCACAACAAAGATCGGAGGTGTTTCCGTCCTTCACTGCCCACATGGGCCAAAAGGCACTAAGGCCACTAGACTATGTGGTGGAAACTTCACAGTGGGTGGGGCCTGGGACGAACCAGACGTTGACGGGTGTAGCTATAAGTCCGTAACAACCGAAAAACTTCATAAGTTATCAAAGGTTAGTTAAGTTAAGTTTATTTTGTTTCTTCGTCAAAAATAGCATAAGACTTTGGCAACAATTTTAATATACTAGGCTAGGAAAGCCAGAAACAGTTAAAAGATATGACAAAGGGAAAATCATGACTTTCATCCAAGTTGTTATTAAAAGAAATCTTCTTTGGGATGTTAATGAGCTTGGTCGTATCTCCTTACCGACTGGGAGGCATAAGATAATGATAACGACGAAGACAACGGATATGACAATAACAACGACAACGAAAATGGCACTGATAATGATAAAGATAATGATAATGATAACGATAATGATGATGATAATGATGGTGACGACGACAATTAAGTTTTTGTTAAAAACGTTTTTGAAAAGTACGGAACTGTATTATAAATGTATTTGATTTGGCGATGATCTTTTTGGTAATGTTTTGTTTTTCTTCTTTATTTTTGTAGCATGAAGACTAGTTTGCAGTTATTTGGAAAATAAAGCAAGGTTCACATAATTAAAACCCTGAAAAAGTAACAGTAAAATTTCTCTCGGAGCATTATGGGAGTTTGAATTGTGTTAGTTGTTGAATGACGTTTTATTGAACCACAATTGCTTAACTAACTGGTTGGCAAGCTCAACAAATCTCGAAAGAAATGAACCAAGCTGCTTTGTTTCATGTTGAACAAACCATGACTGTGCACACCGTTTTGTTTTACGTGTGAGCCCAAATGTTTCTACTGGTTGGTTAGTTGTTCAGTTGTATTTTAACACCTTTTTGTGTTTTTTTGCACGATTATGTAAGGGCAGCGAACAAGAGACCAGAGAAAAACAAAGAAACCTGCGCGTTTCATATGCAGTTTCGTTTTATCGTCTTTTAATTGATTTATCGCTTGTACGAAAGTCAAAATATCCACGTGCCACGTGTTTGCTTGCGTAAAGCTGTAATTCTTTTGATCTTTTAAAATTTATGGAGATCGAAAAGAGCCTTTTTCCGCTATTGCTACGCAATTGTTTTAAAGATATGTTCCATTTGCAAAAGCATTTATTTATTTATAACACTATTTAGAAAGAGATGCCCGGTTCAGAAAAGCTCTGTTAAAAATAGCTTACAGACAAACTATGTATTACAATACAAAAATTAAATTAGAAATTGGGACTTGAATTCTAATAGTAAAGTCACGTAGCCTCAGCCGTCCACCATTAGGGAATTCCAGATCTTAGTACTACTGAACCTGAAAGAGCCCTGATATTGAGTTGTTCCAGTAGGAAGCGGACGGAGCAAATCTCTATTGCACGTACTGTAAGAATGGAAATCTTGCGAAAGGCTAAATTCGTTAAGTTAGTAAGGTGGAGCCAAGTAATGTAGACACTTAGAGACTAGCATGCATTTAAAGTAGTTCTTGGGGAACTGCAGCGAAACGATCGACAGAGATCAGTTCTTTATCTCCTTGCCAGAGAACGTCAGTATCGCCTTCTTTGTCATTTTAGATTAAAATTGGCACCAACAACGTGAAGGAAGTAGCTACGCAAGTGAAAGATTTGACGGCCAGCTCGGAGCCGCAAGAAATGAGCGAAGCAGACGCCGCTTTAACTGCGGAAATACTGGAAGAGATTCTGGCAGTTCCGCGTGCCCTTGAGTCGGTAAATTATAAATATTTGATTCGAAAACCCAACAATATTAATTGCTCGGTTAATGGGAAGATAGTTGTTTAGACATTGAGTTAACTGGGACAAGAGACACGTTTGTACAAACCTTTTTGAAAATAAAACCTATTTTCCATTTGCAAGACCCCACGTTATGAATCGTGACAGTTTTTTGCAATGTCCCTGGCCCAGGGCAATATCAAAACGCTTAAGAAGTAACACAATTCTTGAAGAGATTATAAACTACTTAGGTATGCGTAGTATTGCCTATATTGTAAACTGCTAAAAAACAAAAACTTAAACGTTTAAAAACTATAAAAAATGTAAAACATTATTTTAAATAGGTAAGTAAATGATAGAAAACTTGTGCAACTTGTTGTGGTATTCCTGCTTCTTTGCTCCCGAAACTTTGAAGAATCACTTTTGCAAGACTTTTATGATTCTACATTTGTCTTTAAAGTTTGTTTTTTAATTTTTCCAACTTTCCACTGCAGACTGCACAGGTAGTCATGGAAACAGTGGATATCGTCTTGGGAATAAACGAGACTGTCTTGGCCAAGAGTCAGAAAAACAACAGAGCCTCGACAAAGTAAGTCTTTTGTTGTAGGGTCTGGAAATAGTGGAAGAAAACTTCAACTAAATGTTAACTCTACAATATAACTTGCTTGTTGATAATCGGTTCCGTTTTTTCTACTAGGTTTGTCAAGGTGATAGACTCAATCGCAGAAAATTTACCGCTGACCGACAGCCAGTCATCCCGACTGCTCACAACTTCTAACATCGCTCTTCAGTCCAACAAAGTAGACGTGAGCACGTTTCCCGGATTATCATTTGCTGTAAGCTCGACTTCAAATAAAAAACAGCCAATAAGCCAGGAAAACGTCGTCACAGGCAGATCAGCCACTGGAGACATCCAAACCTCCATTTCCCTCCCCAGAAGCCTCTTTGCCAATCAGCAAAACCTGAACAGTTCAGGACAACAGATTAGCTTTGTGGTCTATCAAAACACCAAGTTCTTTCAGCCAATCGATGAAGGCTCACGCAGTCGAGGCTGGTCGATGAACAGTCGTGTCGTCGCCGGAAGTGTTCGGGGTATAGAGATACACAACATGACGGCCCCGGGAGTGGAGATGAGTTTCTTGCCCGTGGATGCAAACGAGACCGGACAACCGGTTTGCGTTTACTGGGATTTTAATGCTTTGGGTGAGTGGCGTAGGTGCAAGCAGATTACAGTCGGACTTGTTTTTTCTGCCTCTGTTTCTCCTTTGCCTCTCTGTCCTGTCTATAAAAGTAAGCTCATTCATTCATTCTTTCTCTCGTTCTGTGTTTGAATGTCTGTCTGTGTGTCTCTGTGTGTGTCTCAAGATTACCTTGTTTTTTTTCTCTGTGCATCTCTCTCTTTCTCCGCCTTTCTCTGTGACTGCAGTGGTTGTTGTAAATTTGGGTGTGATAGTGATTATGATTATGGCTACAATTACGGCTATGATTATAAAGGTGACTATGATTATAATTGTGATCGTGTTTATAGTTATGGTAATTATTACGATTATGATTTTCGGTTATGATTATGATTATGTTTTAAGGTGGCCTTGGAAACTGGTCCGAAGAAGGTTGTAAGTTCGTTGAGATGAGTGCGGGTCGGGTGCAATGCCGATGCAACCACATGACCCACTTCGCGGTTCTGTTCTCTGTTCATGGACCAGAGGTCAAAGCATTGGAAAAACACCATATAAAGGCACTGACAATCATCAGCTACGTTGGGTGTGCCATCTCTCTTGTCGGTGTCACTCTCACGCTGCTGACGTATTCACTTTTCAGGTAACGCAACTACGTAACGCAGCTCTCTCATGAAACCGTTTTGAACACTTTAAAGTCTAACTGCTCGTTAGTCGAGATTGTAGTCTATTCTGAGCACGAAAGTATACTTAAAGAGGCAAAGAATCTTTACTACATGTAGGAGCTGTTATTAGCTAGAGTTAAAGTTAGAAATTTGCGAATCTGTCTAGGTTGACTTCTTTGGTATTTGTCTCACCACCATATCTCATGCTATCTTTTTAGAAACCTGCGCAAGACTAGTGCCCAGCCCATCCTTATGAGCCTGTGCCTGTCGCTAATGCTACTGCTGATCCTGTTCATGGTGGGCTCAGGTCGTACCGAAAACAAACACGTGTGTTTTGTGATAGCGGTCATGCTGCATTACTTCCTATTGACCACAGTCATGTGGATGGCCGTGGAGGGTTACCAGATGTACCAAGCCTTTATTCAGGTCCTGGCAACTTACACTCGGAAGTTCATGTTGAAGTGTTCTCTAGTTGCGTGGGGCGTGCCTGCGATCGTTGTGATTTCAACAACGGTCGGCACTATGGTGGCGGGAGTGGATGGGCACGGTTATGGAAGCGACGATTAGTAAGTAATCCGAGGCGTTACAAAATGAGATGTCATGAAGAGCGCAAGTACTGATTATCAGACATAGTTTTCTAGTCAAATCTAATAGATTACAATACAGTGCAACATATAATAATACAATACAATACAATACTAAACCTTTATTCACTTGCAATAGTTTAGAAACTTACAGCTTATGCATAGGTTTAAAATTTATAAAATTTTGTAACTTAGAAGACTGACTAATCAGCTCTAATCGGATCTAAAATTAGTTTTATAAATACGATTACATTGTAATTTTAAAGTTGTATAAAAAGTCCTTATAATATCTCTAACACAGAAGCAGAACTAACTCATCGTTCACACACTTTACTCAGTAAGTAACACAAAACTAATC
>JAOBRG010372903.1:0-11678 GCA_027574985.1 Umimayanthus nakama
TTTGTTGATAAGATCTTGGTAGTACTCCGCTTTACACTTTTTAACCGCCTTGTTTATGTAGATTTTCAAATTCTTGTGCGCATATAACTGAAAACAGAAATTATCCTGCTGCAAATACGCAAGAATATTAATAAAATCCACCACTCTGTTTACAGGATGAAGCTTTTGGTCTGTGGAAACAGCAGTGGGGTCGACTCTATCCAGAGGGCTCAACCTCTCGGCAGCTGATTACTGATATTCACGACAATTACTACTTGGTCAACCTTGTGGATAACGACTATGTCGCCGGCAATTGTTTGTTTGATATACTAGAGTGGGTGTTGAAGAAACTGGGAAGTGTTTAATGAAAAATGCAGTCATGGAAAAGGCCACTGAAGTACAGGGGTTCGTTGTGTTTGTGCCATTGGTCTGCGATACATTTTAGTCAGTTGGTCCTCTCTGGTTTCATTAACAGAGAAAAGTGGACCTCATCCTAGTTGAAAGTTATAGTGAGAGAGAGACCTGGCTCAGATTTTTGGTGTTTTGCCTATTGCAGAACTTTCACAACTGCTAAACACAACTTTCTCTCAGTTCAGTTCCTTTTTCTCAAGTTGGTTGTAAAATATTCTTGGGCTTTTGAAAAACAGCTCGGCAATATCTGAAACCGCTCTTATAAAAACAAAGTTTCATATAGAAAATTGTTTAATTGGCCGTTTTTATTCTAGAGACGGCTAAGACGTCTAGATGACCTTGAGCTCCTAAGACGTCCTAAACTTGTAGTTTAAAGTCGAGAAAAAATGCAGACGGCTTAGACGTCTGACGGCTAAGACGTCTAAAATTAAGGACATCAAAACGATGCCCTTATCGTCGACCTTATTTTGCCAGACGGCTTAGCCGTCAAGTATAAAGACGAGACGCCCAGAAAATGACGACCTTGCTAACATAAACCGAAGCTCGATGCACAAATCCGAGTGTGGACTAGTCACGAGTCAATATGGCGACCTGCAAACCAAAGTCCACCAAAGGCCGTCAATAAGGCCATCTCGTCTTTATACTCGACGTCCTTAACAATTAAACGTTAAGGTCATCTAGACGTCTTGGCCGTCTCTAGTATAAAATTGGCCATTGTTTGTAAAAAGTTGGGAGACGGATAGATAAAATTGTTTATAAAAGAAACGTACATTATTACCTCTGAAGACTTTACACAGCTGTATTAAAATCGTTTTATTAAGTTTTGTTCAATGTACTTGTATTCGTAGAAGCAAATAAATAGAAAATCGAACTTCAGCATGTTGGATTTGCCATTTGAAACACAATTTAGAAGTAATGTATTATTTTGGTTTACATTATTCCTTTAGTCAACAGGGTCTGTTTGACAGCCAAGACAGCCCCACGTATTGCTGTTCGGGTTCTCGTAGTGCAAGAGGGGTTTGTTTATATTTTGGTCCTCCTTTCAGGGGGTGGATCCAGGAAGACCGGAAAAGGGACCCAAAGGCCGTTTAGGTGTATAATTCCTACGACGGAAAGATAATGGTCGTCCTAATTTTGTTAATTGAAGTGTTTTAAGAAGAGTATACAGCTATTTCAAAAAAGGTTGTCATAGTCAATAGTCGATACTGGAGCCGAAAGGAACTATGGGTATAGTCATAATGAGTGAAAACGCGCCAGGAAAGGCTGTTACTGTATGGCCGAGGCATTATGATGAACCTGCACTCTTTACTATGTAAAGTCAACGCTATAATAGTAGTGAATTACTTGAGCTGGTTGAGCCCCACAATTCCTTTCGGTTCCAGTATCGACTATTAACTATGACAACCTTTTTTGAAATAGCTGTATAACGCAAAATACAATAGTAGAGATATCTCACAGCAGTAAGCAGAATGTACAATTGTATAATATAGATTTACTAGAATGTACATATTAGAAAATGAAGGTAACCTTAAGGATTAAAAAAATACCCAAACTACTTTTTTGCGTCATCTTTTACTCTATAAACAAAAGATCCCATTGGGTAAAAGGCAATATAAGAAACCCAAACCTTATTGTTTAAGAATGCATATCTTGACAAAATGGAAATGTTAAAAAGTGTCAGTTATTGTTACTGTTATCGTTCAATGACCAATGGAATACTTTGTTCTCCTGTTGGAGCCTTTCTGACTTTTTGCGAGTTCCTTTCACATTATCATTCCCCTCCCCCCACCTGCAGCGAAGAGTTGGTCCCGAGTTTGTTCCTAAACCTACACCTTAGTTTTGTACGGCGTAGCTTAACCTTTGTTAAACTGGCTTCACTTGTTGCTGCGAGCGAAGCGATTAGCGACGCATTTCAGATGGTCTACAGGTGGTCTCACTCGAACGCCAGCAAAAGTTTGAAATTGGTTTCGTTGGTACGCTCGTAGTTGACTCTGAGCCTCGTATCGTGTACAGTCACGTCACGCCTTGTATTTACGCGTATTGCAAGCGCGAGACTCGACTCGCCCTCTTCCCTGAGAACGAAAGATCACATAATATAATAACCAAAATTTTAGCACTAAAACTGATTCTCCGTAAATTAACGTACAATAGCGTAATTTTTAAAAAACGTCAGTTATTGTTACTGTTATTGTTCGACGTCCAGAGGAATATTTCGTTCTGAGTGCAGCAGTTCTGCCAGACTTTGGTGCTTTAAAGCCAAATCAACTGCAAGTTGATTAAAGCGATTCTGAATTTTCAATTTTAAGACTAGCTTTCTATTTTTTGTGGCATACACTATTCTTACAACAGTGAAGGCACGTCGATTTCTGGGTTGGTTATAAGACACATCCGCGTACAAATTTCAGTATTAAGAAAAGCATATAAATTCAAACCGCACCAAAATAAACCTAATGTTTAAGGCCGGTTTCTACTTCGACGATCTCGGTCGCGCGAACTGGTACGATCAAGCATTGAAAAGAAGCCATCTGATTGGTTGTTGCTTATTCTGGTCGCGAAGATGTTGAACTTGGTTAAACTCCGAACTGCCCGCCCGTTCAGTAAGGCTCTACTCCGAGAACGAAGTATTCCATTGGTCATCGAACAATAACATTAACAATAACTGATACTTTTTAACAATACGCTATTGTATGTTCTTTACGGATGGTCAGTTTAAGAATAAAAGTTTTGGTTATTTGTATTGTGTTTTTATCCAATGGGATCTTTCCTTCTCAGAGTAGAGGGCGACTCCGCCCGTTCGCCATTCAACTGGGATTTCTAGCTGCGCATGCCCAGATAGATAACCGCTTGGTTGCGCGACCGAATTCGCTGAAGTAGAATACGGTCTTTACATAAACTCGTTGTGGCAGTTTGTCGAAAGGAACCTACGCATCTACCACCTCTAAGTTACCCGACCTTGAACAAACAATTTATTAATTTTTTCAATCCCCTAATCTAAATTGTTGCTCCATTTGAAAGAAACATTTTCTGCGATACAGAATTCGTATATTCTCTTCATTTCTAATTGTACATTATTATATTAATACATTTAGTGTCTTCAATTTCTTTTCGTACACATCTTTCAGTTTCCTGTAAATACTGGTCACTCAATACTTAGCCATACACATCTTGATCCACAGTCTTATATAGATGTGTTCGGAATATGCTCTGCATTACAAAACTCTGCTTTCTCCTCGACTTGCTTGTTTTTCCTTGGAATCCCAGGCAAATCAATTTTATCCGCTGGTTGTCCAGGGCAGTGGTTAGCTTGATTTCTTTCTGTGAAGTTCGGCACACGCACTTCGGCTTGTTGTGATCACGAATTGTGGTTTCTATGACACTATGAATAAAACAGTTTTGCAAACAAGTTATCGTGTGTTCCTTGGAGGACGTCCGCCAGCGGCGCAGTGACAGCAGCTTCTTCAACAGGCAGGTTGCTATACCTGGAGTAACAGCCGGTACAAACATCATCGATTTTTATACCCATTCCCATTACCTTTTAATCTACACACTTCTAAAAACCCCTTCGCATTATCCTCTTTATTGATTTTACAATTGTTTTTACGCCCTTTCCGACATTTCTTGTGTACAACCTCTTAAGTCACCCATTGAAACCCCACCACTCTTGCACACTCCATTACACCACCCTTGCACACCCTTTTATACCACTCTTGTAAACTCGTTTAAGTCTCCCTGTACACCTAATTACATCAACCTTGCACATCCCTTTAAATCACCATTGTACACCCCTTTATGCCTCTTGTACACCCCACTACACCGCCCTTGCACACCCCTTTAAATCATTGTACACCCCTTTATGTCTCTTTTTACACCCCACTACACCACTCTTGCACACCCCTTTAAATCACCATTGTACACCACTTTATGTCTCTTTTGTACACTCCATTACATCAACCTTGCACACCCCTTTAGATCATCATTTTATACCCCTTTATGTCTCTTTTTTACACCCCACTTCACCACTCTTACACACCACTTTATGTCTCTTTTGTACACTCCTTTACATCAACCTTGCACACCCCTTTAGATCATCATTTTATACCCCTTTATGTCTCTTTTTTACACCCCACTTCACCACTCTTACACACCACTTTATGTCTCTTTTGTACACTCCTTTACATCAACCTTGCACAATCCTTTAGATCATCATTGTACACCCCTTTACGTCTCCCTTGTGCACCGTTGACATCACCTTTGAACATCCCTCTCTACCAGTAGTATACCATGCATCGAATAAACCCCTTTTTAGTGGAGTAATTTCATTAACTTTGGAAGAGATAAATTATCTTAAGGATGACGTCATAGTTTATGAACAATAGTTTACTCATACATATTATACTTCCTTGGCTTCCGAACTAATGAGTAAGATGGAAGGATTTCATTATTTATTTTGCTTCTTAAACTCATAAATTAAATGGCATAAAGCTAATGAGTTAAAGGTTTTGGCGCTAATTATAACGAGGTTATATTTTGGCTTGATTCACCTTAATTTGCTATTTTTTCTTTTACCGAAGTAAAACCAACAGTTTTTTGGTTTTTACTGGGCGTTTCTCTGCCAACTTTTGTTTGCTGACGGCATTTTGCTTACAACCACACGAACTGAACAGAAGGATTCTTTTTTTCGACCTCTAGATTTAAGCTTTTTGGTGTTTGTTCCGAACACTCTCTTGCTTTGTTTGGAAAATCGAAAAATACCGATTTTGTGCAATCTTTCTCCTCCTCCTCATTTACTCCTCCAGTACATTTCCTCCCTATAGCCTCATCCTCTTCATCCTTTCATCCCCTTTTTCTTCATTTCGTTAATAATTATGGCATGGTATACGTATGACACCGTTTCTCTCCAGATCTGGAGCATCTTCCCCTAGCTCTTCCCATCCCTTGCCTGTTGCCCTGCGCCACAGAGGATGTATACAGTGTAACCATGGTATGAAAGCCTTACTGTATACCTCCTTCTCCTAGCTCTTCCCATCCCTTGCCTGTTGCCCTGCGCCACAGAGGATGTATACAATGTAACCATAGTATGAAAGCCTTACTGTATACCCCCGTCCCCTAGCTCTTCCCATCCCTTGCCTGTTGCCCTGCGCCACAGAAGATGTATACAGTGTATAAACCATAGTATGAAAGCCTTACTGTATACCCCCTTCCCCTAGCTCTTCCCATCCCTTGCCTGTTGCCCTGCGCCACAGAAGATGTATACAGTGTAACCATAGTATGAAAGCCTTACTGTATACCCCCTTCCCCTAGCTCTTCCCATCCCTTGCCTATTGTCCTGCGCCACAGAAGCCGAGGATGTATATAGTGTAACCATGGTATGAAAGCCTTACCGTGTCCTGAGTCTCTCTGCTACTTTATGTAACTGGAACTGAATTGACTGGGCCTGCCATATGGAAAAACAAACAACTACTTATTAAGTGTATGAGGAGTTTACGTAGTGGTATCTACATGTATGAAGACCTACGGCAACATGAAGGCCTACATACTGTAGGTATAAATTCATGTATGAAGACGTATATTATGGAAACCTATAGTTCAATCTGACAGTGGACGAATGTGGCATGAAGACCTATTTAGTGATCGGTATGAAAACCTATATAAAGAGATGGAATCACCTAACTAAATTAAGACTAAAAGTAAAATAAATCCTATCTGTCTGTCTATCTATCTATCAATATATCTGTCTGTCTATCTATCTACCTACTTACCTACCTATTGTACCTACTTGTCTGTCTATCTATCTATCTCTGGCAAGAACGATTTCTGCATTGACTTCACTTGAAGATCTACCTACAGAAATATGAAAACCTAAACAGCGGCGTATGCAGACCAACAAGGACATGAAGTTGTACAGTGTTTAGAAAAAATGACATGTAATAAAATATCTATTAAGACTATTAACATAGAACGTTCGATCTTTACGGGAATATACTAAAACATCAGCCTTGACGAACAACAATGCCTCAGTTTGATGTTTCCCGTACAGACCTCACTCTCGGTTAATACGTAACTAATAATTTACCTCCAGGGGACCAATGTTCCCAAGTCTAACAGCGCTCGCCATCACTGATCGAAGCACAGAGAATAGAAACATCCGCTGGGTTTGAACAAGGGTCAACTCCAGAAGACCACACACAAAACCAAAGGCTGTCACAAAATGTCCTTTCATTTCCTCTTGATCAACTTTCTCCTTAGAATATCAAGTCAAAGTGTCAAGATCATGCAGGACATTACAGTGCAACGCATCAACTTGCGGCCAGAATAAACTTATGCAGAAAGCTTTTGCTAAGGTTGGACGCTGTACTCGGGAATCATGCAACAAAGAATTCAGCTTTTGCCATAACAGCCTGAGTTTAGTCTGAAAACTGTCCACAAAGTGATTGTAAAGTATTTTGGTAGGCTAATTCCAAAACAAACACTTTTCAATTAATCTTTAAGATGAGTTTGAATGTAGCGACGATAGACGTACGAAATACTGTTTCAAAAACGATAAGAAGAAAGATGAAGAGGCAGGAAACGCACAAGGAAAACAACTGCGAATAAACAATCAAGTGTACTATCCCCTATACCCATTTGAGTATTTATTTAATTTATTTCAACTCACTCTAGTCAGTTTGGGAAAGTTTTTAAGCGTACTTACTACTGTACAAGAATAACAAGGAGAACACTTGAGAAATGTTTACAAAAGATACGAATAGGTATTGATGTCATTAGCTGAAATGTGGAAACTGTGACAACGAGTAAGACAGTTGATACACTATAGAGCTGTAGTTGTAAAATCAGATGACAAAGACTGGCAGTAAGCCGGAACACACAAGTGGAAAACGGGTGAGAGCCAAGAGCACTTATTTTAAATACGTTTCTATGAATTCGACCGAACTGTATGTCTTCTAAGTAATATGTTGCAGCTTACCAAATTTTTTGTTTTTCTACAGCAATTGCTTAATGTAGTTTACTGAACGAAAATACAGACAATAGGACTCATGAGGGACTGTGGAGCTACTTTAAAAGTAGGGGGTGACTAGTGGGGGGGGGAGGGGAGGGGAATCTTTGAAGTACATTATAAGCCTGATTCTCTTTTAGGAGAGGAAGCGACAGTCCGCAACACCGTCGTCGAAGAGTGTATGGGTCATTCCTACTTCCCCGATGGAATGTCGGAGTCTAGGCCATCGACTTGGCGTCCATGTTCACGGATGGTGTTGTGAAAGAAGGTCGCCCAAAATATAACCCTAGACCAGCCGAGGATTGAACCCAAGACTTTCTGGTTGGTAGTCAGAGACCTTACAAGCGACACTAACTACGCAGGCTTACACACACACTCACAAATTCGTCTGATATTGTCATTTTCTTTTTACCTGTAAACGCTTCGTGGCTGTACTTCCAAATGTCTTGCAACATGTTGCCAGGAATGATTTGCCCTATGGAGCAGACCAGTAGCATTATTTAGAACTCACGTAATCTTAACATCGTTAATTGGCATCATAGTTTCCTGTGCTCTAGACAGCAGCGTAATTTCTACAAAGGCTATCTCTGCAACCGGAAGGCAGTTAAAAGGGGAACAATCTAAAAGAGCAGCACAGTTTCTTTTTATTCTTCTTCTTAACAGATCAAGAAATTATTCTTAATGCTCCAGGTTCTTTCCCTTTCTATATTTATCAACGCAATATTATAGTTTCTCCTGTCGGTAACTAAACTTTGTGATCCATCTGCTAGCTTATTGGAACAACTCTTAATCTGGACTAAAAAGAACAACATGTCTTGTAACCTTAGCAAATGTAAAGGGCGTATCTTTAGAAAGAAAAACAAATAATAACATTCCTGAATGAAGAAATCGACCAACAATTTAGCATCCAAATACATGTACTGATATTTTAAAAGTTCTATTTCAATATAAAAAACGTTGAAAGTTTTGAACCGCCATCCAAAAATACAAAGGAAACAGCTCATTGAGTCTTGGCAAAACGATAATGAAACTCAAAATCTTAACACCTCAAAAAGCATTATCCCCTTCAAAAACTTTATTATGGAATCTCCTTCCCTATGTCCCTACTCTAGCAAGGTTGACTGTACCTGTCTCCCTCCCCTCCCTCCCTGCTCTAACCCTACAATTTTCCCTTGGGAACGAGGCAAACAGTACCTGTCTGGTACTTGATCTGTTTGCAACATGGTTACTCATGTATGCTTGCACAGTGTGGTCCAGATGAAGGATACTTTCTAAGGAGTGACACTGTCGGTGGCATGCACTCACATATGGCATCGCAAATGAGGCTTGAGAGAAAATAAAGCAGACGGGCTAATCAGATTGACATAATGAATATAATGTTTAAAGAGGAGCATAAGGCCATATTTTGGTCGTGGTTAAGGGGATTGAAGAAGAGATTTAAAATGAGATGATGATAGAATGCAACGAACACTGCTCCTAAGTGAGCTAGGGCCACTCCTCAAATGGCCAACGAGCCGGGGTTCGTCCAAACTAGCTCCAAATACTGACTTTTACTTACCTAAAATCTAAAGATACTAAAAATGCCATCAAAATTCACAACTAGCCCGTCACTTTTCATCCCAAATTATCTAAAAAGAATTTCTATGAATCTTCATCAACTGCAGTACTATGTCATAAAGACTCAATTTTATGATTTTTGACTAAAACTGGAAACCAGCAGATTATGATGTAGTTTTGTGGAAACTTCAACATCACTTGCTGCTTCCTCTTAACTCGTTCACCCCCAGCCAGTTTATCAGTTTGTAAATTCTCCTTCTAAATAAACTGTTTGGTAATGAGAATAAAACAAATGATAATACACAGCAATACAGCAAAGATGAAAATGGTGACCAGAAACAACTGGGACCTTTGGAGAAGAACTTATCAAGCATCAGTGTAACAGCAAACTAGTAGCAGGAATCTGCCATATTTTTATACTCCAAGTAAAACTGCAGGACACACCACAGAACAGGCTTGAACATGCATGGAATCCCAAAGGGAAAGTAGGTGACGATAAGAAATACCTGGTGCAGAGTAGTATAGGTAGGGATGACAACAGGGAAATACACACAAAGGATTAGTCAGTTAGAGACATTGGACTAGAGAGTGTTTCCAAAATATTGCAAATTTGCAAATGGGCAATTGCTGGAGAGAAAACGGAAAAACGACAATTTACAATTTTTTTGTCATTTTCACACAGAAAAAAGGCAGAATTCACTAAATTACTACTGTAGACCTGTGGCTAAAGCCTACTGGTGAGGGAGAGTACAGTGTAAACAATTTCACAAAAAAGAATGAGTTTATGGCTTCTTCACATGCATGCCACAGAAACTTTGTTCTCAGCTAGCTCTGTTGAAACAAATCACCTTTAAGGCCTACTAAATGTAAAACTCACAGTAGAAGCCTCATGATAAAATGGTAAATGCTATAGTGCTTGTAATAAAGTTTGTTTTAAAATGAATATTCCCAACAATTCTCAAATTGAAAACATCATAGGGCTAATACATGTAAATGCAGGAGGTGGGGGTACTTGCTATGGGGGCCTATGTGAGAAGAGTGGCCTGAAACGCATCCCTCCAGATGTTATAGGCATGAATCTACAATTATTGAAAGGCACAAGACCCTCAAGTTTGCAACACGGACTATGGAGCTGCTTTGAAAGTGGGAGGCTGATTATTGCCTCAAAGTGGGGGGAGGGGCTGAAAACACTTTTTTCAAAAAATGGGGGGCAACCCCCCCCCTGCCCAGCCCCTCCCCCTCCACAAGTGTAATTGTCCAAGAGGTGTAGGGGGAATACACCAGAACCCCATTTGGAAAGATAAGAGTCTCTTCAATCAAATTTCTTGCAATTAAAGCACAGTTGAAACTATATTTACAGTATTGAGCAGTGTTTTGGGTTTTAAAAAAAGGGAAGGGGGGAGTGGAAGGGGGGCCTGGGAATGGATCTGAGCCTACCAGCATTCTGAAGACAGGACACAGCAAAATTCTTGAAAGTTTCTGGAGAGAAACAACAAAATGATTCAAGTAGTATTAAATTACTTTTATTATTAATTTAAAACAGTACTCTCAGGTTCATAGTAAGCAGGGGGATCAAACTCAATAGGGTGGCATCAATATTTTTGAAATACTATCAAACAGGGGGTCCAAATAAACGGAGGTGGAATCAAAATATAAAACATTTTTCTATTATATTGTTAAGCCGCTAACAGCAACAAAACATGAACTGTCTATGATATATTTATGAACTTCTTTGTAATGCCTCATGAAATTAAAGAAATTAATTAATGGGGGGTCAAAATAAGCTGCAGGGGAGGTCTGCAAAAAAACAAAGAAATGAGAGTTCCAAAAAACACAGTCTGTAGAACTCTCCCCACCCCTCCAATCTGGTCTCTTATATAGTTTTTATTACTTGGACCCTAGAGATAAAACATACCCAAGTCAAAGTTTAGTTAATTCTGTTTCTTTTTATAAGTCACAACTGTCCTGCATAATTATGCAAAAGCATGAAGCATGGTGGAATAACACATCAGACTTGGACTCACCAGGGCATCAAATCCCAGTGAATGCATCTGAGATTTTTTTCTCCCATGAAATAAGCAAATTTTTTCCTACTTTATCCCTTTTTTTACTTCAAGATAGAACTTCTAGAACCTCACCCATATTGATCACCTGGCCTTGCTTCACTGCTGCCTCCAGGCCAAAACTGCAACAGAATCCTCCAGTTGGAAAAGCTAAAGGATAATTTTTGTTAAAGGAAGAAAAAATTATCAGTGGCATTTTTAAACTGTTAAACAGTTTATCCTATACTAAAAATACTTTATGTATAGTTCAATACCTATTAATGTGATTACATGTAGTTCTGACATAGAAACTATTAGCCCAAGCTAGAAACATTTTTTCACTTAGACCAACTTAATAAATAACTTCAGTTGCAGACCTGGCAAGTATAATGCATTTGGTGTGAGTTCACTTAATTTATTTCTTTTATTTCTGAAAATCTATGATTTTAACACATTTTCTGGCTTCTTTTTCCACATTTATAACGATAATTCAGATTTTGAACAATATCCTTAATTACTGACTTTTTGGTTTGTACATACCTTCCTTTTAAGAATCAGCCTTTTCAGCACTTCGTTTGCATGCATAGACCAATAGCCATTGGGCAAATAGTCAGACAATGTCATGGCAAGTTCATTCGAAATTCAAAACATAATTTACTATAATTAAAGTTTTGGATCAAAAAAGGCTTATTCCC